>JAODUE010013228.1:0-26542 GCA_027564755.1 Amblyopsis hoosieri | reverse complement strand
TGTCACATGAAAAGATATGCTCACATATTTGCAAATATGTGAAGGGTGTACTCACTTTTGTGAGATACTGTATATACTATATACAAACCCATGCCCAACTACTGTGCACTCGCAATTTTGAATGGACTAGATCCATTTGGATACTGGTTAAATCAGAGGACACAGGCTGTCAATATAAAATATAATTTGAGATTATATTTGGGAGGAGGAAGGGGGCGAAAAACCTAGATTAAGTCTATGATGTTTGTCAAAGCCACAAGGAGCCACAGGTTGCAGACCCCGGGGCTAAGAGAATACAGTGGACCTCATACCCTGTCTATCTTAAAGGTGTAGTAGAGCACAATCAGCGGTAGGACTCCAAACAGGGCCCCCAGCAGAGATGTCTTTTTTGTGGCCCTGAAGTGGTTATAAGGGTTGGCACGCGCATACACCCAACGGGTCAGAGCTGGGTCTTCCTGTAAAGCCAGAAAAAGATTATGTACGTTTTAGTGTCACCTATGTGAAAATTGGCTTCAGCAATGACAATAACAATTATAGGCAATTATTTCATATATATCCGCAAATGTGTTGTTGTACACTGAATACTAAAGTACGTTAAAAGTTATCTGATTAAAAAGTATAATTAATGGAGCTAATTCAAATAGAACAATCGATAGATTGCATAAGTGGCTTTAATACTACAATATAATAAAACATTTATATTTACTTTTGCATTCAGAGCCAGACTGACACAAAATATGCTACTGCACAATAGAGATGGCTAGATGTGCATGATAGAAATCGACCATCTCTGTAGTGTTATGTTAATTTTTAAGTGGAGTAATAGGGTCATATTCTAAGCCTTCTGTTGCATTCCCACTACACTACAGTACCGTACTGCACCGTATGCCTTTGAAGAGGGTTCCCACATTGCTAGCTACCGTAGCATTAGCAGGTTACAGTACAACTTACAATAAGCGCTTGTCTGTGAGGGTCATTTAGTTGTATCTGGTACTGCCTTTTAAGGTTTGCACGAAGAGCCGCTCTGTCCTCTTCAGCACGTCTGAAAGCCGGCGAAAGGTTAAAATATTCATTTGGATCCAATGTTTTTGGCCGACTGGCCAAGGGCGCTTCTCTGTAGTCCGCCATGACGACAACAGTCACTCGGACGAACGTGAACACGAAACTCTCGCGATTATTACATTGAACAGCTGTCTAGTCTGACTGGTATCCATAGTAGCAGCAAACCTTTCGAGACCGTTGGTAGGCTACTTTCAGAAAAACAAGTCGTATACCGTACACTTTAACACGGACAATGACAGCCAAACGGGGTAAAATTTCAAGTAACTCTATTAACAGTAGCGATGACACATTGCAAAATGGAGAGAATGCGGATGTGACAGAGGGAGATAACGTGTTGGAGACCGAGATCCAAGCTCCTGTAGATGATGATGACACTGTTCCAGAACAGACCAACCCCACAGACCACCCCAAAGCGGTCGACGACTTTTTACGCAACTTTCTCAATGAAAAGGGAATGACAAAGACGTTGGACGTTTTTGAAAGAGAATGGTATGGAAAGTTGGAGATGGGCCTTATAAAATCAGATGCGACAGATACGGTGCCAGATGTGTTCATTAAAAACATGCGTCTGGAGGGTGAGTTGAAAAAACTCCAGCAAGAGAACGAGGGCTACCGTGCTGCGGCATTAGCCGCGGCAGACACAATAGTTAAGATCCAGAAACAAAGAGACTTCCACCGTCTACAGCACAAGTGTGCTCTTGAAGAGAAAAATGCACTCATTGAAGAAACGAGAAAGCTCAGCGTTCAATGCTCCCGCTTTGAACCATCCATTAAGAAACTTAATGACCGATACCAGTCAGCTTTAAGGCAGAAGATGTTGGTGAGTTTGGAGAGGGACCATCTGCTGGAGGAAAATAGCAGTCTCCAAGCAACTCTTCGCAACACGGGCCTGCTTGAAGACCCTAGCCCCAGCCAAGACAGTAATGATAGAAGTCAGAGGAAAGACTTGTCCAAAGAACCATCCAAGTGTTCCCAGCTATCTAAGCACCCCAAGGACTCGGTGTTCCCCCAGAGCACCTGTGCAACCCATCTGCAAGCCCTCCTAAAGGTCACATCTGTGGCTGAGGATGTTCCTACCAAAGCCAACTTTCACCTCAACCGTACAATCATGGTAATTTTCTTTAATTGTACATCCTACACAATAAAAAGGAGGTACATTGCCTTGATTTAAGTTAATTTCGATCGATTTACCCCGCTCTTACAGGCACACAATCAGCCTATCAGCTGCCTCACCTCACACCCCAAGAAATCAGTGCTGGCCTCCGCTAGCGATGACCAGGTGTGGAAGCTATGGGGGCTTCCCGAGGGAGACATGATTGCCACAGGGAAGGGCCACACTGACTGGCTGGCGGGGATCAGCTTCCACCCTGACGGCAGCAAACTGGGCAGCACGGGGGGAGACAGCAGCCTCCGCATCTGGGACCTCTCCGTGGGCCGCCTGCTTCTCACGCTGGAGGGCCACGGCAGCGCCACCTGGGGCTGCTCTTTCCACTCCTGTGGCGACTTCGTGGCTTCCTGTTCAATGGATTGTACTGTAAAGGTGCGTTTTGATTGGAAGAAGAGTCTGAGATTTGACTTTGTCTCATTGTTTGTATGCTATGCTATAATGTGTTTTGGTAAATGTCCTTTTATCACCCTGACAACTCCTGGCAGCAGGCCTTAACCACAGCCCATGTTGTGTGTGATATATTTAAAGTGTAACTGCGCCCTATGTGTTTCTGTATTTTTTTATTCATTAACTAAGTAATATGATTGATCTGTGATAAGACACATCAGTGCTGGTGTTAATATTGACCATTATTCCCATAAGCATTCAGCATTGTATGGGCTGAAAACAGATCTACACATCATATCTATTCAAACTCACCCCAGGACCTGGCTTCTCTGCTTGTATGTCATCAAATTCAAATGTTAACTTAATTTAATGGGGGCCCCCCTCTCAGCCCCTCCCCTCCCCTCCCCTCACTCAGCTCTTTGACACATTTTTCAAAGTTGCAAAGTGGGTGGAGTCAGGCTCAGAGCTGGAGTGCAGTTACACTTTAATGGATATTTTTTACTTTCCACATCCAATCGTGTCATTAAGGTGTTTAGTTTTTATTTCAGGCTGTGTAAATTCTGCTATTTAGCTAAAGCCTTTGTTATTTAGCTAGCCTTTAGCATGCCTGTTGTGTTTTGTCTCCTTTCGTTTCCTTCAAGGTGTGGGACCTTCAGAGTGAGCGATGTCGCACCACCCTTCACGGCCACAGTGGCTGGGTGAACAGCGTGGAGTTCTTGCCCTTATCCAACACCCTGCTGTCCTCTTCAGCAGACAAGACACTGTCACTGTGGGACACCCGCACAGCCACCTGTATCCAGACCATCTTCGGCCATAGCAGCTCCTGCAACCATGCCACTTTCACCCCCTCGGGCCGCGCCATCGCTTCTTGTGACTCACGTGGCATTGTCATGTTATGGGACATCAGGAATATGGCTGCCCCCACTGTTGTCATGGAGACGGGGCCGAAACCTAGCAACCAGGTTGCATTTAATCCCAACGGCCAGTTGCTAGCGGTTGCCGGGGATGACACTTTGGTGAGGGTGCTCAATTTGACTACAAACAAGGTGGCTTGCAGTCTGGGACATGACGATGCCGTTCAGAGTGTCATCTTTGACCTCAAGGGGGACTACTTGCTTTCCGGAGCCTCAGATGGAAACATTTATTGCTGGTCAACATGAATCAATCATACGTCACAATAATCTAAAAATATTAAAATAAACAGTACTTTCAAGGTAATGTGTAATTCTGGTACCACTAAAGGTTTATATATTGTATGTTTAGAATTTATTATACAAGGTCAGTATGATAACTTTTATTTGCAAGGCATATACTGTAGGCTGTTGACAGATTTCGCAATATATATATTTACCACAAGAGGGCAGTCTTTGCCTAGTATTTCTTACATGCAGTTTGGTTGATTAAGTCAGACTGTTACAACATTTAACTTTTGTACAGTCTTCAAAGGTGTTTCTTAATAAAATACAACTTAAAATGTTAAAACTCCTCTGAAGCTGCATACACTTATAACTGCTGAAAAATAGTTTCTATTCATAGTTACAGTATATTAATACTATTACATTTTAAAGAATGTGCAGTGCTCTATGAATGTTTTTCACAGCTGTTGAAACTTTACAGTATAGGCCTTCTGTATACATACATAAATAATAGCAGATTTAATTAAAGCAGATGTTATCAAGGCTATCAGACTCTCTGCCTCTACCTAATTTCCAACTCCCATCTCTTAAGTGATGCAACATGGCATTTTCTTCTTTATCTTTCATCAATGATGCTGATGGCTGAATGACGTTTTTACTGATGCAGTCACTTTGCAATTCATTTGACAGAGTTGAGCACAGGTAAGGATTACAGTAGTTAAAAAGAAATATATAGAGACAGACAGAAAATGTGAAGCACTTTTATCAGCAGGTTGGTTGGTGGTTCAAGACCCTAATCAGTCTAAGTAATTAGAATAAATACTGCATAATTTAAATATTCTAAAATGACTTCAACTTATGCATCTACCTAGCAAATGGCAAACTAAGAAGGATTTATTTAGGCTATTTTGACAGTGGCAACTAAGCCTTCTAATGTGTGTGGATTTAATAACATTATAAGTCAAAGTATGTAAACACACAAATGTAATAGGCCTACTTTTCATGAAGCAGTACAGTTTCTTGAGATATATGATTACTTTAACCACAAAGTTTAAAGTTAATTTTAATGTCATTGGTCTAACCCAGCCTATTTATCTTGCAAGCTGAAGTAATTTAAGGATGTAATTATTCTTCCACACCCATTTCAATCTACATAATTGTGCCCTCTGTAATACTTTGATAGTTACAGTTGTACTAATTTTCACAAATTTAAGGAAGTCCTGGGTGGGGTTAGGATTATTTTCATACAACTGTCTGTCACTATGCAGGCCGCCATTACACACCAGCACTTCAGATCTGAGAAGTCATGGTAACCTTCCAAAGAGAGATTTTCACCTTCATGCTTTCTGCTTGGCATTAGAGATTCATCATCTGCTTGCATGGCTGTGTTACTATCCTTTCCCCATTGACTCTCCATTGACAGCCTCATCTGCATCATAACCCAAATGAATCAGCTACAAAAGTGGCTTCACTGAGAAGAGAAGCTCTCTCTCAAATTTTCTACAAGTTTCTCTTTGTGTTATTTTAATTGGTCCTTCTTACTAGATTTCTTTATCCCTATGTACTTAATCGTTCACATACACTTAATCTTTCTCCCAGGGAACCTGAATGTTTTTGTGAAAAAAAAAAAAGGATTTAATGCTGGGCTTTGAATCAGACTGCTTCGCCCCATTACAGGTATCAGCCATCTCTGATAACAGCTCACCTCTCCCTGAAATGTGTTCTTGAGAAGTTGCTGCTCTCATACTTCTGCCACAATACTCATATTTATATCTGTAGCCAATGGATTGATTTATATTTTCTGAGACCATTCCTTTCTTAATTAATCAATTTTCTATGGATATATTGTGGGCAAAGGGTTCCATCAGCAGTATTTTCTAGTTGAGTTTCCTTAGCAGGACAGAGAGAGGCCCATATAAATTAATCAATTTTCAACAGAAGATTAACTCTAGACTACTAGAAATATAATATATACAGTAAGTACAATATTTACTTGTGTGATCTCTGTGCTTGGTGCTTATATAGTATTCAATATTTCACAGCAAACATAAGTGTATTTTCTAGCTGTATATTGTTTTGTCGTGTATATTTGAAAACCACCTTTATACCACCATAAAAGTTGTGAATAATACATTAACGTAATTTATTAAAAGACTTTCACAGATCGTAAGGCCCATGTCAGACCCTATCTCCTTTTGACTGGTTTCCTTTGGTGTTACACATTTTATATGCTATATTGTCATTGGCTATCTGACTATAGGAGGTCAGCGATGACAATCCAGAAATTATGTCTCACCTGGGGTCAAAACATCTTGTTCTTTTCACAGAGGATATTTGGCTAGGGCACATTTAAAAATTAATCCATCTATTTATAGTTCCTTCAGCCAACACAACTGAAAGAGTTACATTTTATGGAGCATATATTTGTGTTTGAAAGTAGTTTCAAAGTAGCCTAACTTTAAACTGAATCCCAAATTGAAAGTGATTAAGCCTCACATCCATGTTGCGCTGTAAACAAGGATATACTGTATATCTCAGTATTAGGTTACATTGTATATAATGGATCTCTCTCTCTCCAGCATTACACAAGTAATGTAACCGGTGTGGTCTGACTGAGGTGGTGCTGTGAGTAGAGAGGTTGTGCAAGGCCACAGAGAAGTGATTGTATCTGATCTGATAGGAGGTGTCAGCAGATGAGGCGACGGGACAAATTCAATCTGACACTGGGACTATAGTTTCAGGTCACTGGACCAGAAAACAGCTGAGAGGAGGGACCATAGGAATGCTTAATAGTGAATGTGTAGCCTCGTCTGTCATGCAAGAAAGTTTGATATCTCACTTGGCTATTCCAGGCCATTTAAATGCCTAATGCATAATCTAGTGAATATGAATAGCATTCCAATACAAGTTGAGGTCAAATGAAATTACATAATGAATAAATTGCTTGACATGTAGCTATGGGCCAGATAACTCCTATTTCCAATGTCAAACATTCTTTCTAATTTGGTTATAAAATGTTTTCAGTTGGAACAGCATGCTAGGTCAGAGATGATTGGTTGCAGTACAAATATTATTTCACAACTGGGGCCAAATTAGTCAAAATGACCACATGATTGGAGAAAATTGGGGATTTTATGATACGGGGCCTTTAATGGTTTGGTGCATATTTCTTGGTCAGGAGGTGGGAAATTATGGAATGTATAAGCCATGTGTTTGGCAACGATGTTGCATTTAGTATACTTTACAAATCATTACAGGGAGCTTGTTTCTGCAACAACAACAAAAAAAACTCAATGGACAATATATGCCAAAACTATACAACATTTTCTGTAATTTCATGTAATTGTACAATATGAGTATTGTTTTTTTTAAACTTCTTTTCACATTAGAAAATACACCATGACAACATGGGTTTTCTTGTGAAACAAGTCTACTGTGATTGCGTAACTGGGTATTCATAATTCTGTGGGCATCACAGGACAATACTTCATCACATCATCAATGATTATATTTTCAGGGATACCCTGACCAATAATAGTCAGTCAGTGATAGTATTTCTTCTGCAAACTATTAGAGTATTTGCTATGCCCTAAGGAAAATGCAGAATAAATAACATTGCCGTTCCTTTATACTGTAAGTGTTTGTATCTGTTAAGCAGTAAGACTGTAGCTGTGAGTATGTCGTGTGGAAGACTTTGATCACTCCATGCGTAGAAGATGAGTCATCTCTCTATTTAGACTGCTGTGCAAATTTACACAGGCCCCTTTTGCTCAGAAAATAATCTCATTCCACAGTACACATATGGTTTATGCTGATTGTTTTGCATAACCCAAATCTGTCAACCACAATTCTCAAGAACTTCAGTGACTGGGGAATATAGCCTATAACCAGGTTTCTTGAGAATAAAGACTTTTTCTGGGGATACATTTCATAAGTTTTTTTATTTTTGCATGTAGACCTGAATCTGTCAGTTGACGTCAACGACCTGCAGAAATACTCAAACAAGTCCTCTGGTCCAGACTTTAATCTAAGGTTCCAATTCTGGCTAAATTAATTCTGAATGACAGAGGGCATTAAAATAGACAGTTTGACTCCTGAAACAGATGGTGCAGACTTCAAACCAGCTATTTTCCCTTGGTCACTTAATGAAACTGGCTTAGTGCCTCTTGCAGTAGAAATAGGTTCCTGCTAGTTTATCCTCCTGCCTTCATGTGCCAGTGGCACTGGGCATTCATAACCTGTGGATCTTGGAATCTGCAATTGGGAACTCGGCATTATTTCCGTTCCCTAAATCCTTAATTTTATGAATCAACCTTTGGCAGTTTTGCCGTCACAGTTGCAAAATGTATCCTATAGCCTATAAGGTGTTATTCTGAGAATGAGAGAGGGAAAGACTGAATTCAAGTAAAATTTAGTACAAATCAAACACAAGTGATACGTTTTAAACTGTTTGAAGGTATTTCTTCAACATGTCTTCACTATAATCTTTATTGAAATCTGATACAAAAAACCTGAAAAAATATACCCCCTTGAATCATAAATTCAGAGAAGAGGAATTGGGTTCTATGAAAAAAATAAACTACAGCAAAATGGTTGACCCCAAGAAACGGAATCTCTTAAGATATTTTATAACATGCAGGTATATATTAGAAACTTGAAATCATATATACTGTAATAATATATACTGTCAATATACCTCCACATTTGTAGAAGTTAGAAGTTAGTCCATATAAGTTAACAAGCATATGGCTGAAACTGTCAGAAAGAACACAAATTAAGACTTTACATAAGAAGGATATGACTATTAGCATATTTTAACTTCAAATATAATTTTGTGTAACATGTATTCCCTGTGGTTAAATCTCCGCAAAATCTTGTAATGTGCATCTACTGAAAAGTAAACAAGGCTTTATTTTTCAGTTCTCTTCTCCTCTATGCTCCTCTTGACTCTGTCATTCTGGCCCTCGTTCTGTGGATCTCCCTGGAGAGCATAAATCATAAACGTTATATTATATATTTCACTTTTTAGTATTATCCCTTGTTTATTTACTTTTTATGGGATGCAGGCTCATGAAAAAGATTCTTGCCATTGTGTTAACAATAAAGACACAGCATATTTGGTCAAACATGAGCACATAGGAAGGACTATCATATTTAATGGCTGGCTACTCACCAGAACAGAGTACGCCCCTGAACGACCTTCCTTGCTCCTTCTGGGGGGTTCATTCTTCACCTGCCTCAGTACTCTGGTGGCCTAAGGTGTAACCCCAAAACAGTGTTACTTTAGTTTAGACTAGAGTTACTTCTCAGACATGCAGAACACTACCCCACATATAATGTATGGGGCTATCAATATTTCTGAAGCAATTGTTTAGCTAATTTAGTATTTTTAATGTATATTTTTAATTTTTAATGTGTGACCACTGACCACACTTTCAAAAAGGTATGTCCCACTGCAGGATGCACAGTAATAGACACAGAACACTGCATTAAAAGGTCAAAGGGCATTTCATGGACAAATTGCATGAAGAGTTTCTAATACAATTAGCCTACTAAATTGAGTGGAGGTGGCCTTATAACTCTGCTTGAGCCTATCAGTTCCAGCCCAGCAGTCCGTGCTGTCTCCATGCTCTCGCGCTGCCATGGCGACACCTGTAGTGGGTTGGCAGTCCTGTTGTGCACAATTAAAGAGTAGGCTCCCAGGTTCCTTCTGGTCTTGACTCCACTGTGAGGACTGACCCATCTGGATTTGCCCAGCTGTCTTCTGGCCCGCTCTGTCTGAGACTATGTATTGACACACACACACACACACACAATGTACACTCATTTGGACTGTAGATTGAGACAGCCCTGTTCTCTACCACTTCCCCTACAGCCACATGTGTGTGTCATGTCAAATGTGGGTTCTGGTGGCAGTGTAGATATTCCTTGATAATTAATACTGATTACTATAAAGTAATCCAGTATTGATCCCTTTATCTTCATCACTGTGCAAATGTATCCTTTGATTGATTCCTACGCTGCTCCTCCCCCTTATTTGTGTAATTTGACTGTGGTTTTACCTGAACCAGTGTTTTGGGGAAGCCTTTAGCAGAGAATGCCCCAGGCTGGCCATGGTGGGTGGGACGATCCACTTGTCTCTTACGTCTAATCACATTCTGCAGGACAAAACATTCACAGAAGCTGAATGGAATAATTTGCAGCTGACTGTCATTAATCCCTGCACGGCTTTACTGTAGCTCGACTTGAATGAATCAAAGTAAACTCTGCTGTGTGGGTTTAGCTTTGATGTGCAAAACACTGTGTTTGAATAGCATAAGGATATGCTGAAGACTTAAAGCTGCATAGGGTCCTTTGTGATTAGGGTTGTGACTGGTCTACTGAAGCTCAAGTGGAACCAACAGTACAACAGCAATGCGTAACATGAATGACTTAAAGTTACGTGACTTCTGCAACTACTGTGGGTGGAAAAAACTAAAAACTTTCAAAGTGCAGGTGCCTCAGTTGCCAGCAATAATACACACAATGGCGCACACACACGCGCACACGCACACACGCACACACACACACACACACACACACACACACATACTGTATACACTTGCCTTTACCTGAACCACTGTAGGCCTACTCTTTGTTTTTTTTCCACCCTCTTTCTTTCCACATGAAGTTCACATTGTAAAGCTTCAAGATTCTATAAAAGACATGTTTTTTGCTCGGCTCTGTTCTTTCCCATAGTAAAACCTGCACTAGGAGAAGGAAACAGCAGAAATATAATAGCTGGAGGCCTGAGGCCATTTCCTGCAATTCTCTTCAGTCTAGACATAAATGGGGAACTGTTATTGATTCCAAATGAATGAATGTAACATTTATTATGGCACCATAACGAACCTTGCTTCAACAATTGTTTCAAGTTACATAACAGAAAGGGAAATGCTTTCATTTTAACCAATAGTGAATATATCTTCAGAATCCTAGCCTCAGAAGAAATGCTCTCCCACTATGATGGCTCTTTCTTTGAAGGTGTGGTTATAATTAATTAAGTAAAAAATCTGTCATGGCAGTCGTGCTATTTACACATTTTATAGTACTGTACAGTATGTACAGTACTACGCATTTGTGTGTTGTTATAAAGCAATATTTTCTATGTCTAAATTATAACTGGAGCTAATCTCCAAAGCCACTATAATGTGGGATATATATATATATATATATACACAGTATATGTATATATGGTCTCTTATAGTAAAAAACTAAAAAAACAGCAGATTTACTGCATGCCTATATTGGTCGTTCACTGTGACCTGACAGTTTAGATTAACCTTGTGATATTGAGTTAATTAGACTTTTATCAATTTAGGCTCTCCTCGGTGGATAATATGGGCATCATAACAGCAGCGCAGCCTCCTAATTACCCACTTCTAGAACATTCTTTGTTCCCCTGGTGCTGTCTGCCTTTCATTGCCTTTATCATATCTGCCTTGTCCTACATCTTTCTCATTATGAAGCGCTCCTGATAAATACATTCCCATGACGCACACATGACAAATGCAGGAGCCAAATCTGCTCTGAGCTTTACCAAACAACAGGGAGTTCTCATACACTACCTGTGTTTGGCTACCAGGTGGAGACAGGGCCCTCTGCTGTTTACCCTCTTCATTCTGAAAGGAGAGACAGAGGAGACGATCCCAGCGTCAGTGCTGCAAATGTCTTCTGATGTTCTACTGTATATTGCTCAACTTCACTTTAGTCATTGAGTAGATGGTTGAGCCTATTGTGACTTTCAGTAAGTATAGCAAATATGTAAGTATAGGTTAGGTAGGGTGTGTTAGTACGTTTTAAATGCAAAATAACCTTTTATTGTACCACATTCCATAAATCCAAATACATTCAATAAAATACACATGGCTACAAAAATACAGGCCAGTGTTTTTGGTTCAGATTATGTACAATTCCATATTAATGATGGTGATAAACAGGTTACCAGTTCACAGTGAAAATGTGTCCATATTACCAGAGAAGCCAATGTTATGCACTCTATCACCACATACTGTATTTATACTGTTCAAGTGACTATTTATTCTCCTCTGCAATGATTTCAGACAAACAACAACATTACAGGCTATAATGTCTCTTGGGGCTTGACTGTACATTATATTGAGTTATGTTCTCTTATTCATCGGGCTAAAATACAAAATACAATACTCGAAACTTGCCACAGTCCATTTTGTTTTTCTGCTGTTGCAGGCATTATGTGTTGACAAGTACCATAAATAACCCACTTAAATATTCTTCTTCATTATACAGTACAACGACTGACCGTGGCTGGAAAAGGCACAGACAAATACAGTTAGCATTGAGTAAGACCAAGCACGGCAAACAGGGAGCGATGTCTGGGGCATCAGTTAGCTCCCACCACATCTGAACATTATACTTGAGAGTACTGTAATTAAGTTTCAAATAACTGGAGCATAAAAACACATACATGTCACGAAAAAAAGTCTCACAAAATAGCTCACATGGAACAGATCATGAAAACCAAATGCCTGTAAGTGAATATCCACTATTCTGTCTTTTCCTGCAGCTGTTGAATGTGTTGGCCAGACGAGATTGATTCATTTCGACAGACCATATCCTCAGAAAAATGTTCACCGCAAGTTTAAAATACAACAGTGGCCACATGAGAAGCCAAAAAGGGAGCTGAAATGTAATGTAATGATTAGCATCATTAAAGGCTGCATAAGTCGTTACAATGAAACATTGTCCCAGACATGTACATATCTTTCCCTGTGTGTAGGTTGAGGAAAGGTTCGAATAAGCACACCCACTAATCCTGGAATATCACTGTTCTGTGTCACCGATTCCTCAGGGGAGTAATTGCAGGCACACATTCCACGTGCCAATACATGGTGTTTCTGAACCAACAACAGTTGGTCTTTAACCTATCCTGTTTTAATGTGGCTATTCCTCCATAACCCATACAAGCAATACTGTAACAAAGATGAATACAATTTCCAAAGGAAAAACATGGAAAAAATGTCCAATTTGTATGAACATCCACTATTTTCAATGAAGTCCCCACTAAAAATGAGAACAATATATTCGTGGTACAGTGTGAGAAGAGAGAATGTTACATAACAACAGGCGTATTGATTCCTGTGTTAGCAACAGGCTCTAGGGGCTTTAGGTATCAAAACAGGGCAGAAGATAGAGGTCTTACCTGTGCCTCTGTGGCAGCGTATACACCCACACAGTCGCCCACCTGGCTGGTTCCTGAGCAGTCCAGGGCGTGTGACAGCAGACCAGTCTGCAGGCAGAGCACCAACAACCCCAGTGTACGGCCCATGTTCCAGGCAGAAGAGCAGTAATACTGGCCGTCCCCTGGTTGCCTGCGAGCGCGCTGCTTTATACTCTCGCCCTATGCTAATGGGGACCAGATGTAGGGGGGAATGGCAGGCCGTGCCAGCTTCACACAGACAAGCCACCACAAGCCTGCACGCGCTACGCCAGCCAGAGGCCTGTGGTCCTGCAGAAACATGTGAGACATCTGAAGGGCCTCCCCTGGAAACCACCGCCCCTGCCCCGCACTCCCACCCCCGCCAGCCACCAGAACAGAGCATGAAGGACATTTTCCACTTACGCATGCACTGTAACAACCCCTGGAGAGACAGCATGTGTGTGTGTGTGTGTCTGTGTCAGAGAGAGAGAAAGAGAGAGAGAGATTGCAGGAAAGTGACAATGATGTAGTGATAAAAACAGTCAAGACAGAGTTGAGCCACAGTCATAGTACACCCAGAGAAGTGGTGTGTTACGTAGCATATTTCACTTGTTACCCACTGTCTTGTTTTAAATGTATACATGGCATCCATGATGACGCTGCACTTCTTCGCTGATTCAAACACTTATAGAATTACCTAAATTGCTACTCAGCCAACTTGAACACACCTCCACACCTCTACCGCAAGTATAAACATGGTACATTTGCTTTTTAGCCTGTAAAACCGTTGTTGTGTCAAGTGTGTCATATTTTTCTAGATCTAGAATAAGTATCTAACTGGGCAGTGACAGTATCTACTCTAAAAAAAATGTTTGATGTATATTATCAGTGTTTAAAGGCAACACCAATAAAATAAATATACCATGTGTAGCGGTTTATTTGGCCCTTTAAAGGCAAACAAGCAGCAAAAACAGGGCAAGAGTTGTATGAATACTCACCCTGGCGTGTGTGAAGGTGTCTTGTGGATGGAAAGAGTGTGTGAAAGTGTGTGAAACAATCTAATGTGCTCAAGCCTCAGGCACCTGGACACAGGGGAACTATTTCTTGCAAGTAGGGGAAACATGCTGGGGAAAAAGTCAATATTGTGGAAACCAAACATTACTTTGTTTCCGTTCCGTCGACCCCATATTGTTTAACCATTCCCTAATAGCCTGTAATAGAAATGTGGTGCTTCCATTTTATAGAAGAAAAAAAAAAGAGGGAAACAGTAAAAATATTTGTAACTCTAATTTCCCTATGACTCAGAGTGAGCAGGGGGAGCATGGCTGCTCATCTTCAGCGGTGGGAACCATTCCTCTTCAGGCTCTTATAGAGACGAGCTGAACTGTGTGAGGGAGTTGTTGTTGTAAATGAAACATCTCCCAAGAGTTCCCCAATGACCACGGACCAGACAGGTACCTATAGGCTGACTATCATGACTGATAGCGGGGAATTTCTGGAGAGTTAAAGGAAACCAGGGCGAATAAAAAACAAAGCAGTAGAGTGAGACTTGCTTTGCTTGGCCCAAAAACTCAAATGGACCAAAGGCTACAGATGGACAAAAAAACTCCCGCTTTTATTTTGGTAAAGCCAAGCATTTTACATTTTTTTCTATGGTCAAACCCAGACATATACATAGCCCACAGTACATCCCCCAGACAATGATTTTAGACACCCAAATAATTTATTCTCCGATAAATGTTTACATGACCATTATGCAAACATTGGGTTTAGGAAGGGGCAGTATAGCAAATGTAAGAACATGCTCCAAATACCCCCACACAGGTTACCCATACAGCCCATAGGATTTTCATGCTGTTTGGTGTATATATTTGATGTCTCAATCGCTATGCAGAGCCTCTCACAGTGCTCCCTATTGGACATGGCAGTCATTGGCATCTTTCCACTGAGCTGTGGGTACTATGCAATGCTAATGTTCTACAGTACACAGCTGTTGACCAGCTGAAATAAGGCCTCTTCTCCTTCCAGGAACACCAGTCTGCTTTGACAAGGACAATAATAGGCGTGTTTGTGTGTGACAGAGACAGAGAGAGAGAGAGAGAGAGAGAGAGAGAGAGAGAGAGAGAGAGAGAGAGAGAGAGAGATGTACCATAATGGATGACCAGGACAACTAAACATAACAGGACATCTTTCCCTTTATCTTGTTTTCACGTGACAACGTCATGACTCATGCATTTAAATGGCTGCTGTTTTGGTCAAGAAATCCACAAAAGTGGGGAACTGACGTCCATAATGATTCACAGGCTAATCTACAGTACGTAATGGAGATGCAGCCCTCTAGCACTGCAGGTTTTGTGCACGACTGCAGCTAGCTAACCCTGTTGTGTAATAATACGAGTGTGTGTGTGTTTGTGTGTACTCTAAGCGCTATATGATCACGCTGATTTAATTTTCTTGGACTCTGAGACCAAAGGTGGCGTTTCCTCGTGGAAAGTATCCTTCCACTGAAGAGTGAACACCCTGTTAGCCTTCTATCCACAAACCAGTGGTGTTGATACCAAATCGATATTCCACTAAAGTGATTTGTCACCTTTTTCCAGGACACTGCTTAGGTAACAGCTTACTGAGGTGTGTGAGGCAGACACAGGCAGGCTTTTAATCCTCCCGGGTGGAAACAGCTTGAGAAACCCAAGGTCGACGTGGGAGCGGAATTGAAGTCTCAGAGCAGAGAATATGTGGACTTGTCATTGAACAAGGAGAGATTGTTGTCTGGTCGCTTCAGTTTTAATTTCCAGCCACGTGCCCTTGGCTCAATAAATATTAGCATGCTTAGAATAAGGGAGCACTCATTACACTTGTGTCTTCGAGTGAATGTTAAATATATTATTACCAGTGTTCATTCTCATTTAATCTATTGTCTGTGCCTTCCCTGTGCCAGCAGAGAGTCTTATAGAATCACAGGCCCTCGGCAATCACTGCCCGCCGTTTTCTTCAGAGAGCTGAATTATGGCCTGGTGCCAATGCCTTTCCTTGTGATGGGGTTGCAAATTACCTCCCAATTAATCTGTGAATGCATTCATCCAAAGACATAACATTAGTTTTGTTTATTATAAATTACATTTTAATTCAGTTTAGCTCAAGCTCTGCAGAAACATGGTTATGTCAAAGTCTCCAAATATAATAATAACAGTGATATTGCAGACAAAGGAACAAACAGCGTCTACTGTGCATACACACACACACACACACACACACAGACACACGCACGCACGCACGCACGCACGCACGCACGCACATGCATAAAGACACACCCATCCACACACTATCACCAGGAAGATGGAGTGTTTCATAAATCTTGTAGGAACAAATAAGTAGGCCAAGTGCTGCATAGAAATAAGCCCTATATTCATTTAGATAAGGAACACAGCCTGAACACTGTTATAATAATAAAAAACACATTTAAGATTAAAGTTGTTAATTTATGATCATGTTTGTGAGCAACAAGTAACAAGTAGACTACTCCTCTCCCCGTTCAGCTATAGGCTCATGTACTGTACATTTGAGTGTGGGTTTTTGTTGTATTTTTAAGGAATATATTACCCAATATTCTACACCTGTTGCCAATGGTTATTTAGACAGGACACCAACTAGCATTGTGTGAGCTTGACAAGCCTAGTGAAGGGCATGACCTCTAACAATCTTTTCTCTATAACCCATTCTGTATCTCCTGTAGTTACCATGGCAGCGAGCACTCGACGACAACAACGCCATTGAGGGTCGAAGCTTTTGGTGAGAGGGAAGCAACGAATACCTCCTCGCCTTGACTAACACAAGGCGTCACAAACCTATACAGTATGTACACTATGTACACCATGGCTTAACATAGGAAGACAGTGCAAGTGTATGTGCATGCATGTGGGAGCCGTATAAGAAGTAATTGTGGCCTTAGGGAATTAAAATCTACAACGTTAATTCCTATGCAGAGCTATAAAAAGCTTTTTCTCATCTTAGAGAACTGATAGTGTTCATTTGCTCAGTTGAGACTTGTCCTTGGGGCTGCTACAGTGTCTGCATGCTAAACCATGACCGCCCCTCACAAGAAACAGTGCTTATTAATCAACAGAAAACTAAAAGATTGTGTGAAACATGCATTGATGTGATAGTGGCATTCTCCATAAACCTTTACTGGAATTATAAGTTGTCTTGAGAAGGCTTCCATTTGCTGGATGTAAGGATATTGAGATAGTTCCAATGTGGATTTAATTACAGATACTGTAAAGACGATAATTCCACCATTTATGCACAGTTTCTTTTTCTATCTCTCTTTCTCTCTCTGCATTTCTGACATTTTGCACAATCAATGAATAAACCAATGATTTATGTCAAAAATCATATATACTTTATGAAAGGAATATACAATATGGCAAGATGTATTTTTGCTGTTTATGACAGAAATAATTAAATTAGGCTACTTTTAGATACCTGCATGCAAGCACATATGTGACAGCTTTTCAACTATTCAAACTTTTTTTGAATAACTATTCAAAAATGGTCTGCGCAGCTGGATGAAGCAATTAGTCAAAATGTTCTCCTGCTTGTGGAAACCAGAAGTCAGTCAGTACAACTCTCCACTTATTGACATTCCACCCAATAAATCAAGTTACTGCAGTCTACTGCGGTACTTCTGCATTGATAGCTGGTCATAACACAGCCCTGGTCCTTTATTTAAATTTCATGTAGAGCTCTGTGGCTAGCAAAGAAAACACTTGGCAAACAGCTGTGGGCAGAGTTATTGGCGAGAAAACAGGCAAGTGGATTGCTTGGCTCACTCTTCATATTTGCGAAATGAAAACATCGAGGATCAAGGGGTTAGTGGGCGCTTTGCTGAGTAACAACTATAGCCTGGAAAAAGACTGACACTGTCAATATGTTGTGTCTAAACCCTGCAGGGGAGAGTCATTAATCAGAGGCTATACCAGTATAACAAAAGTGTGACTCCTGGCTAAGAACAGCAAAGTTATTTCTGAAACACATGGTTAAACTGGCCACTCTGGAGCAAAGCCATACGCTACATGGCAGTGTCCCCACAGGAATGTCTGCTGCCGTTGTCACCTTTAACAGTTTAGTGCTACTGTTAGCACATTTGAAAAGGTTTTGAACTGTATATATCCTTGTGTATCTGATTTGTTTCTGTGTACGTGATATATATACAGTATATACACGAAATAGCTAGTTAGAGAGGAATACAAAAGTACGTTCCTGCTGTGCCTTCTGTCATCCGAGTATGATTGACCTTACTGTAGATGGTAACATAGCGTAACCAGCGCACGTAAGACCATTATTTTGTTGCTCCTGGCTTAACTCATTAGCTAACCCAGTGGACTATTAGTGTTTGTTTATTAGTTGTAACGGGGGAAATGGCTTCTCTGTTCTTTTCTATTAACCACAGGGATTTTCTCAAAACACAATTACCAAATTGACCGAAAAATTAAAAATAAAAAATAAAGCCAAATGAGAAACAGGGTTTCTTCCTCCTTCCCCCCACTCTAAATCTTGGAGTGACTCACTGTATTTGTTTAGTGTCGATTCTTTATTTCCATCAGTGCAGTGGCCACTCGTGAACCACAATTATTCAAGCTGAGTATTGGCAGCGGGTTTTACTCTCCACCTATTTAGTGACAAACAAAAGGAAAACATTTTTAAGATAGGGAAAAGCAATGCATTAGCAGGCAACAGTGCATGAGTGTTACATCCTTACAATGCTACAGGCCCACTGCTTCCCACAGATGTTGCTCCATTGATCCATAAGCAATATGTTCTGACAAAGTGTGGCGGCATGAAGAAAATATTGGTTTGCTAATTATATAGTGTTTTTTAATCCTTCTCTCTCTCTCTCTGAAATAATTCCAATTAGACATTTAATGTAGTTTAAAACACATTGAATGAAACCCCTCATCTTAATTTGGGCACTTGGAATCAACGGTATTAAATGTAGTCTTTAATAGCCATGACAACTATCTTGGATCAATCCCTCTACTGGAGCCTCAGTGTAACAGTCACTATTGCCATGGAAATGGTCCATGTCAATAAAGAATATACTGTATGCAACCAGAAAAAAGGATACGCTAATTGATGTCGATTGATCTGTCTATTCAAGAGGAAAATCTATTTTTTCCATGAGTAGACCTACAGCTGTTGTTGAAAGAAGCAATATCTGTCGCTGATGCACTTATATCTATTGTAGCCTAATGACTACTGCGCTGTTTAACTTTGGAAGAGTGGAAGCATAGGCATTTCTAATTGGTCAGTTTGTCACAAACTGGTGTCTTTTGCTGTTTTCAATCTTCACTTCGCATTCACAAATGGGATCAAATGGATATCGGCCTTGATCTGAGAAAATGAAATATGCATGACTTTATTTTCATAATGGACAGTGTTATAAATGAAAAGTGCTAGTGCACAGCACCTTCTCATTAGATTATATCTGAGTGAGTTTCAGAGCGGCTCCGAGGATGAATGTTTTGCTTGCTGACAGCAACAGATATGTACGATGAACAGATTTCCCTGACGCTTGACCCTATTTGAATGCAATGAAATTATGTGATGTAATATTCTTTCATGCATTAGAATTATACATAAAAAAAAATAACAGTTGGTTGATATAGCTACAGTATGGTTACAGCATTAAGTATACAGCCTATTACTGAGCACTATAAAAATCTGTTTGACCTAACCTCTGCCCGGAGAGTGTAAAGCTAGCAGAAACATGAGACCGAGGCTATTAATTGGGTTTGGGTTATCATGCCATGGCTAATGGATCTCTATACAGTACCATATGTGTAGCGGGTGTTGTTCATAGACGTCACGGTATATAATAATGCATACTGGCACACCTACTGTATATGTCTTTGTCAAACATATGTACCCTGGATAAAGAAGTCTATTATGACATAACATTGTCTTTGACTTAATCTTACTAAACTGTATTCATAATGAATACATTAGAGAAATAGGTCTGTAACTAATATTATGAAATAGTGCTGTGATATTCTGTGTAGAGCTAGTATGACCTGCTTGAAGTTAACTCAAAACATTATGGGTTTAATCATGTTTAGACTATTGTGGGCATCCTAGAGCAAGAAGCCTAACCCCTTTCTGATCCTCTATACTTGAAAATGTACTCACTGTATTTAAAATGAACTGTATTGTGTATTGGCCTCTGCTAATGAATTGTATCAATTTCCTTACATATGGAACTGATTTATGAATCACCTCAATTTTAACGTTACAATGCTTGTGATTTATTGACCAATTACATGATTCTGATGTGACATTTTGTTTGAAGACAAGAGTTCAGACAGCACGCAGTGAAACCCATAGAAAAGCTCTACCACCAAATGCCAAATTCAGGCTGTGGAGCAAATCTGTCTCCAAAACACACAAATTCTTAATGTCACAGTGCGCGCACATGTGCACAAGCACATGCACACAAGCACATACACACATGCACATGCACGCACACACAGACGCCAACACACTGTACTGTAACTCTTGCAGCATGTGACAGGGATAGAGGGACCCAAATGCTTTGCCGTCTTTATTCAGCTTAATAATACCACTTTGGCACTTATGTTTCCACAGCAGGCTTTGAGAACATTCATGCTGGGAAAATCTATCACATAGTTACGTGTTAAGGCGTGACCTGTCGACCCACTGATTACACTTCCATATACTGTAGCTCATACAGAACTAGTTTACTGTTCTGACATGCTAGCTTGAAGAAAATGTGTAAAGTACAAGCAGATACTGTAATAAGATCATGTTCCCTGGCTGAAACAATAACAATAACAAATGGCCAGTAGAGTGTCAGGCACGAATATGCTGTTTCCTTAAGTTAATTTGTATCCAGGAAATATAGTGGTACACCGCTATACTACATTATCGGCAAGTTATATTGTGCACTGTACTTATACTTTACACTGTGCATGTTACGCAATCATATTTATTCTCTTTACAACAACAAATGCACATCCAGGAATAATACATGTACATTAAGTGCAATTGTTTGTGGTTGTGTAGGCCTATATATAAATACTACAGTATGCACGAGATATTCAGTATTAAGAGCAGTTCATGAAACAGAATGCTGGGTTTTAGAAAACCTGCAAAAATTACCCTACAGTATAAAGCACATACATGCACTATATAAAAATAATATATTTAAATAGCATTAAATAGCTTGGAATATATAATTTTATATCAGTGTAGTCAACATAGTTTGTATGTGGCTACTGTAATTGAAGAAAAAAAAAAGTTATTTTCCCTATTTTCATATTGTACTGGCCAAAGTTAAATTATGTTAGTGTGTGCCAAAAGTAGTCATTTCCTTACTGGTTTATACTGTATATGTCTATATTTAAACTCTGCCATAATCATCACCATCTGATTTCAGAAGCCTGATAGGGACATGTGAAAGCATGTGAGGCACATGATAATGCCATTTAAGACAATGTTGATCCAATTTAAAATATATATTGATCCTATTTAAATTGATCCTATGTATAAAGGCTATATTGATCTAATTTAAAAGTATCTAACATATAGCCTATAATTTTCTCGTAAAAATATAATTGACTTTAAGACAAGATCTTAAACTCCTTATTGTAATACGTTCTTGGTCAGTAAAACAAATAACATGCATAGCTAGATTCTTGCACTTTGCTTTTCTCAGCAAATGTCCTAAAGGTAGAGCACTGATAAAGAGAAAACAGATATTCCTCTGCTTTTGTCTGCAGTAATGCCTACTATCGTCCCAACTTCACAATATATAGTCAACTAGAAATCAAGGTTAGCCATTCTATTTGGTTCTATTATTCTAAACACATTATGTTATTATATCATATTGTGGATGGATGTTGAAAAATAGGCCTTATGCTTAACTTTTAAATAGAATGTTTTAAAACCACAAAAGCTTTACATATTTTGTAACAATGACTGCGACATCATATAGGCATACAAAAAAACATGGCCAATTATGATGTTGCCACAATATATTATTTCTACACACATCTGAACTGAGAGAATTTACTGTTTTATTCGGCGTGAATAGCTTCAGCCCTTGACTTCCTGGGCTAACTGATACGAAAGGCTTTGTGAATGAAGCAGTGGAACTCTGGCTGCGCCCACTTGCTGAGCCAGCCAACACCTACTCTAGGAGAGTAACGGTGTCATTTTGGAGAGCTCTGATTGGTTATCCTACATGATGCTCAGGTGCTGGCGAAACACAGCATCAGTAGGCTAAATTAAGCAAATAATCAATATCTAGTCGATGTTTTGGTCACGTCCTTTTAGTCTAGCGTGAATGAAACACACGAGAGCAACTGAGGTGGGTTATTAATCTTTCACCTCGCTACATCTGCACCCTCCCTCGCTGTAATACAAACCCCGTGACCGCCGTTCAATGGTGCCTGCGTCTGCAGCCTGCAGAGAAAATTCCCAAGACCAGCCAGCGAAAGTAACGGAGAGACAGACAGGTGTCACGGAAGTTTAGATCTGAAGAAGCGAAGCACCCTAATTGGAATAGCGTTATATCACAAGACTGTAACTGGCGGTCATCGAGTGTTTACTGATCCTGTGTAAGTGGCTTTCACACGAACTAATTTTTTCTTTATTTATAGAGGCTATAGGCAACACGTACACAGTTTTGGTCAGATTGCCTATGGTTAAAGATATATATGAGAGAAAAGGAGTCAATACGCTGCAGGGATTCTGATATAGGCTACTAGCACAGTCCGTGAACGTGGCCAACAAATGCTGCAAAGCTCATTGGTCTTTTAAATGCGTTTTAAAGGGAACTGCTGACATTCTCAATTTTCGAAAACAACATTACACGAAATAGTAGCAATATTAAAAGTCACAATCGCATTCGACTTAGAACTATATATATGTTTAATTTCTTTCGTATAAATAAGATAAGTCACTGCCACGTGCGTCACGTTATGCTGGATGCGATCGCCGTGGTCATCCAAAACATGAATGTATGGTAGGCTATTAGTTGGAAGAACCTGTCAGATCTTTTAGCGTCGGGTGTAAATAAAAACTGAATGCCAGCGAAGTGTGCGGAATCAAACGGCATTTTATTTTCCATCATATCTGAAGGGGTGTGGACCAGGACTTTAACTCTAAGCTGTGTGTAATTCATCCAGTCACCAGCTACCTTGTGTGTAGGCTATAGCCTTGCCGCATTTGGTGTTGTGAACCAATGCAATGGTTAATGCACCTGTTGATACTGACACTGGTGTGGTTGGATTTACTGTATAATGATAAGAATGCATGAATCACAGATTTGGTGGCTGTGTAAACTATCATCATTTTATTGCTAACATTGCCATCTGTTTTTGGCATCATCAAGCATAATCCGCATGTCTTTTTTGTTTGTTATTGTCCTCAGTATGAAGTCACATGCACAATGACTCAGAGGTGTCCTCTATTGGATTTCAATTAGCATCCGTTTTTAACACGTCATGTCAAAGTGTGTGTGTGTGTGTGTGCGCGCGTGTCTTTTCACATACAGATCAGCTGCAGCCTTCTCACCTGTCAAGCTCTTCATAGTCTTTCATAGCATCTACTGTCGGTCGGTAATTGGCTATGGTAGTTCTGCTGATTGTGATACCATATGTCAAAATGCATTCCACTATACAGTATAGCCTACTGTGCATTGTGATACCATTGCATTACTATTTATATTTTGAACACAACCTATTTAAAGATAAAATATGCACCTTTCAGTTTGGCTGGAATTGCCTTTGATGTGTAAACCAGTGGCCCTCACCTTCCAGTGATGTGCATATCTTGCACATCACTGGAAGGTCCCTTTAAAACTTTAAAGACCAATGAGCTTTGCTCCGTTTGTTGGCCACGTTCACTATAATTTTGCAATGAGTTAGTGAAATACATTTTGGTGATGACACTATCACTGAGTGTACCTTTAAACTGTTAGCTCACAAGACAGTGGTTGCCTATTGTTGTTGTTGTCTTTTAGTCTGCTGTAATACTGCTGTAAAATGTATTCATATTGTTTACACATCCTGGAGTTGAACTTGCATTAAGGGGCCATATAACTGGAACATGAACTACAGTACAGTACTACATTACTGAATGTTATTTTAGTATTTAGTGGTAACCTGGTTATGTGTGTACAACACATATCAGGATTGTGAAGAGATTTGCATGAATAGCATAGTATGGAACAATACATTTATTCAGTTATCTGTGAGATTGCAGCTCACTTCAAATCCGGGGGGGGGGGGGGGTTTGCAAAAACCATTCCTTAAGGCTATGGGGAAATGCTGATTGGACAGTGTCTAAAACAAGCAGGTAATTTAGCGCTTGGCTGCCCCTGACCTTTGTGCTTTTATACCAGTCCTTATTCTCAGTCCATCCAGCTTCCGCATGGTGAATATTATAAATCCCACGATGATGCATCATATGGGGGCAAATTCACTGTCATGATGTAGGCCTATGTAATATCTTTTGTCCTTTAGGGGGAGGAAACCAAAACGGGTCCCTAAGACCTGTTGAGAGAGACATTGCTGTGACCTATTTTCTAAATCCACCATCTTTCTCTCAGCACTGACATTTCACTCTTTTGGACATGTTGTCATTTGTTATCTGATACTGTAGTGTTGCAACACTTTATATTACTAGTCCCGATGTGACCCTAATTTCCAAATTCAGACTAACATTGGACAGCAACTGTGAGTGATAGTGACAGATCACGCTGTGCTACAAAATAAGACAGAAAAAAAAAAATACACGTCTCCAGCTAATTTTGTCAATGCCTATCTGGGCTTTATCTACTGACTGAGAAACTGCTCTCAGCTATGTTCTTATTCATCAATGTATTAATCGCGGTCTCATTTTTAGGTCTAATATATTATAATTAGGCAGAATGATGTACATGGATAACGACACGATATTGACATTTTCTGAAGTTTATTTATAGATGTACTTTGCAACTGTCTTTAACACGTTTAGGCATTAGATTTGCATCTCTGTTGCTCTTCAACATTGAATAGGCAGTGTGTGGCATCCGTATTGGACATACACACAATCTTCAATCAGTGTCCTTTTGTGAACAGGTTTGTGAATCTTCTGCGGTCATTGCTTAAGCTGAAGCATGTATGTATGTGTGTATAGCATTGAGCAAGGTGGTTCTGGGGAAGGGGGGGGGGGATAATGAAAGGTTCAATACTTTGCATTTGTGTCTACAATTATTCTTGTGATTGATTGACTGTTGTGATTAGTGATCCAACAAAGTAGTGGTTTTGGTTAGTTAGCCTGTAGTTTAGCTGACTGAACTGTGGTTGCTGCTGAACGGCTATCATGCTTCAGAGGCGCAGACACACTTGTGTAAATGATGCTCCTTCTCTATCCTTGACACCACTAGCTATAAAAAGCAAGCTAGAATAATTGCCTTCCCTTGTGGTGTGCACAGCAATGGTGAATTTACCTCTCATTTACATTAGGACTAGTTTAGAGCTCGTCCTGGTTTTTCAAGCACCACAATTTGTTCCACCATGCATCTGGAAACTCCATTTAGTCATTTGTCATAGGACCAGTAGTGCCAATCAGATCACTGACAGCTAATTGGACAATCTTTTGACAAATCAGATCCAGGCCACTCAGGGATGGTTTTCCAAACACAGGCACTTAATTTCTGTTGCCAAAAACTGAACTTCCCACCTAGTCCCTGATTGAACTATGGTTAGTCTGACATGGTTTTTAACTGAGAGCTCCCAGACCGATATTGTGTATAAATTGTACAGGGCAGAGCTTGCAAAATCAGGATGGTCTTCCTCCTAATCAGGCTACATAGGGACAGTAACAGGGGCCTAACCAACAGCAAACACGGCATGACTAAGTGTTGTCCGTGAAGGGTTTGCACCGTAATAGGTTTCACCCACTGAAAAGGTCAGATTGATATCCTGGCAGGCTAGTTTAAATGTGTGCGGTAAAAGGCGGGTCTCTTGATAAGAACCCACACAGCACATGACTTGCCTACAGATGTCATGCCGGCAAACATGACTTAGTTGTTTGTTATTAGTTTTGATCAATTATCCGTGGAAAATGTCTGGCTTTCCATTATTCATATATCCTACTGGAATTAAACACAGATATGCACTACTCCTGTGCGTATTCATGCATTAACTGTGTGTGTGTGTGTGTGTGTGTGTGTGATGTTACAGTGAGATATCTCCTTGTGTCTGTCAGTTATGTGCGATCACACATTATTTTTTTTTAATTCAATGCCTTTCACAAACTCGTCGTTCAGGTGCCCTGATAACACTTTCCCGGAGAACCTGACACCACAAACAGAACCGTATGCATTTCACCTCAGCCACAGCTATTGTTTATAACGCTAGCTGACGCTCTACACTGTCCCTTGTCCCCTCAGGGCTGTCCCAACCTTTGCCCCTGCCCGAGCAGCCGTGGCGCCCCGCGCGGGGGGGGGGGGGGGGGGGGGGGGGGGGGGGGGGGGGGGGGGGGGGGGGGGGGGGGGGGGGGGGGGGG
>JAODUE010013219.1:0-26543 GCA_027564755.1 Amblyopsis hoosieri | reverse complement strand
CACGTTGAGTTGCACATTGTGTATGAAAGGTGCTATACAAATAAAGTTTATTATTATTATTATTATTATTATTATTACATTATGTTATTGTGATTACAGGGAAGTAGTGATTTCAAGGTGTTTAGAAGATGATATATGAAACTATTGTGCAGTTTTGCAGTACCAGTTTCTCTTATCCAGTATATTTTAATCTATTTAAATACCGGTAGTATTCTGGTATTTATATTTACAAAAATTATACTTTTTTTTGTTTTGTGTGTGCATTTATAGTCATTTTTGCTTGTCCTGGTTCTCAACCCAGTTAAGTCCTTTCTTCAGATTTTTTGTTAAGTAATATTTGTTGCCACACCACCTTAAACAATAGATAAATTGACCCTTATGTGTCACAACAGGTTAACATACAGGTGTTTGCTAGTGGTGTAACAGTTTTCCTAATATACTGTACTAGTTCATATCTTGATATTGAGCCACGGTTTGGTTTATACCTCGTCTTTAGGATGTGTTGCATGCATTGTGAATTAGGGATTAAAATCTGGGCCCTTATTACAGTGGCTCCAGAGCCATGTAAAGAGAGAGTCGCGCCATCTCTGTTCACTCCAATGGACCGTTTTTTTCACAGCAATTGCGTATCGTGGAGACTCATAACAGTTCCCAGAAGTTAGTCACAAATACTATAGTACCCTTTAAATTAGTACCCTATTAGTACCCTATAAATTATTTTGTAAATGTAAATCTGTGCATTCATTCACTTCTGATTACCAAAAATTATATTATATATTATTATATATATGTATCGATTCAAATTGAACTGTTATTCCTCTCCATGAACCATGTGAACGTTGAAAATGTCGAACTTACGTTGGTGCCACTCTCTCTTTCCATGGCTCTGAGTTGCTCTATATGACATTATGCCACTAATACTGTAGATGTCGCACTAGTTGCATCAGCATCTCAGAGCAAAACAAGATCCATCATCTGGAACCACGACATGAGACCGTGGATGTTTGTATCACCGTTTCGGTTTCAGAACCATTACAGCCCTATTGTTTGCACACCATACCAAATAGTAATGCAGCTGAGTTTACCATGCAAATATTGTTCTACATAATGATATAGTAAATATGTGCGGCAGTGGCACTCTGTGGAGTGCCAGGTGATTGAGAAGTTGCTGGTTTGAGCCCCGCTAACTAACTAACTAACTAACAAACTAGTTGTCAAAGAGTCATTGAGCAAGACACAGTGCTTTGAGTAGCCTGAAGATTATAAATGTGATATATAAATGCACTACATTTACCATTTAGTCAATCACATTTTTATCCAACAGGATGGAGAGGATGGAGTGTTTTCTTTGTGTGGTCTGCTTCATGTCTGAAGGGAAACTATATCCATTATTATCAGAGAATACTTGGAGTAATGGAAAGACTGACTTTGTGTTGAAAGCCTTTTAATTGATATGGCTGTCCACCAAGATTTTTTTCCATCATAAGAATGCATGGAACATTGTCAACATGACAAACTACATGTTGACAATGACACGTAATGTCATATATCGAGTGCCACCCGTCTAACGATGTTTGTGTTGAACTTATCCCATAAGCCCCAGTAATTGATGCTGTTATCAGGAGCCATTCTAAATCCACAGCTGCTATCCTGTTGAAAAGCACTGCTATAAAGCAACTGTTGTGTGTTACCGGTAGTAACGCACAATAAACCGTATACCACGGACCCTTGAAATGACACCTTTTACATATTTACCCAGTGATGGATGTTAGCAGGGCATTGAAATTCCTTAATTCATACCAAATTGTCTGCCTTGTCATGTGTGTTTATGACTTGATACACAAACACAACTTGCTTTTTAATATAGTGTTTAACAGGGAGTTATATTAAGTATTACATCCCAGGGTTTACAGTATATTTACATTGGCATAGAGGTGAATGTACTTTATTTAAGCTACTTACCATGCAGTGTCTGGCTGTTTGCCAACACATACAGTGTAAAGTTTTATCCTTTATTAAAAAATGTTTGAGACTATGTCTAGACTTCAAAACAGCTAGCAAACTAACATTAAGTGCATCATCATCACCCACTGTAGACCTCTCAACAGGTGGTTGGTGTTTAAGACAAGATTAGCGATATGTATGCTCCAGTTGTTTAAATGCCAGACATATGCTGTAGTATCTGTCATGCACATTTAGTCACAGACAGCATAATGTGCAGAACTATGTCAGTTTGACAGTCTTTTGGCTTTGAAGCTACTGTATACCACTATCACTAATTGTCACCATGGATAAACGCTTCTGCTAAATGCTGTACATTTATCTATCAGGCATCCCCATATACCAATTTCATCTGTCATGTCCGATAGACCTGTCCCTGTATAGTCACAGTGCAGTGTGAGATAAACATACTGTATGGGCGTAGGTAATTAAACTGATGTAATTCTGTATCAGTGGCAATTATGAAATATATGAGTCATGTGATCGCTTGATGGATGGTTGCCTTTTTTTAAATACTGCCAAAGACACACATGATGGTGTGAAATAGCACTAGAACGGCCAAGAATCTCTGTATACCTAAAAGTGCCCACAGGTCAAATATATCCGTGCGCCTAGATACTGCGTTTCTAGTTCCAAAATGTACTGGTGGTTAATTAAAAATGTTCGAGACATCTATGTCTCCCTTGTCGACTCCTATAATATCAATATTATGCCACTTGCTTTCGGTCTAAGAGAAAGATGATGCTCAACAATCGGCACAACCGGCTATATATTTACACTGATCGGTGCACGTATGTGCATCCATAAAATTTAACCATGACATCTATAGTATACCAACCGTAGCAAGATACAAATTGAACCTTTCATCCATTAGCGAGAGAAAGCTCACGTGTGACTTTGTTTACAACCGACGTCCGAGTCACCGGCCGCTTACTCAGGTCACTGCACCTGCAGCGAGGGGCGGTGTCTGCGCCTTTTTGAGTTGTCAATATAGGATTAATTTGTAATGCACCGACTATGAAATCAGAATCCTGCTTCAGGACTGGTAGTTTTCCCTCAGTGTAATCTGTCAAACTGATGGACGACCTTCCGATTTTTCCATCATTGTTAAAAATATTCAGTCAATGATGGAAAATTTCCGGTTAACACAACCTCTGCCAAGTCAAGTCAATTTTATTTTTATAGCCCTTAATTAATCACAGTGCAGTCTCAAAGGGCTTTACAGCCTACATTTCACATGGAAACAAATAACACCCCATTAACCTGCTCCTCCCCCTGGGCAAGGAAAAACTTCCATTAAAACCCCACGGGGAAAAGGGAAGAAACCTTGAGAAGGAACCACAGAGGGAGGAATCACTGTACAACTAGGTTTTTAGTTTGATTTTGAAGGTGGAAACAGTACTAGCATGAGCTGGTAGCGAATTTCACAAAAGTGGGGCCCTATGTGAGAATGCCCTAAATCCTGCTGATTTCTTTTTAACTTTGGGGATAGCAAGCCAGAATTTTGTGAGCGTAGGGCTCGGGATGGAAAATATGGTATCACTAGGTCAGATTAATAGGAAGGTGCCAGTCCATGTAATGCTTTATATGTAAACAATAGAATATTAAAATCACATCTCAGATAAACTGGCAGCCAATGGAGTTCAGCAAGGATTGGAGTAATGTGATAAAATGTTCTAGTTCTAGTCAAGAATCTTGACTCAAGATTCTGGCAGCAGCATTCTGTACCATCTGAAAACTTAATACTCTTTTTCGGAAGGCCAGAGAGTAAACCATTGCAGTACTACTTGTACTACTAACAATCTAATAGTTTATCAAAACGCTCGACCGTCAGGCCTACTGTGCTGTATAGGTTTAAAGAAATAAGAAAATGCAGTGCAGTGGGGGCCCCTGTAATAGTCAATACCTTTCACCCCACCAGCATTTAGACCCTTTCTTTTAATAGAAAAAAATACAGTATAGGCCTACTTGTATTATACTGTATACAATGGTAATACATACTGTATTTAGTTGGAGGTCTTTTCTATGTTCTTTGTCAGCACACATCTACAGTAGTGGCTATAATATGAATGGCCACTACATCTTAAAGTGTAAATAGAATTCTTAATTTAACCGAGTAGGTCAGAGATATGGAAATGCTTACGCTGACGTCCGATGGGCTTTTAATTTACCCCGCCCCCCACTGTCCTGTAAGTGATGTGTAAGTGAATCAGCCTTTTAGCTGAGCCCCACGATGCTGCTGATGCGGTCTAGTCCCAGGCTATGCATGTTTGTGCTATCAGTCCTGCCACAGCCATATTGTGTCCTCCTCTTCGGGGGGAACCGCCCTTGTGAATCTTCAATTGCACTTTGTCTCCAGTCAAGTCATATTATTCTGACTGGAATTGCTACTGTGTCCAAATAAAACATGTAAATTATCAGACATTGGCCACAAAACACAGTTTCAGCACCATTCGGATTCAACATCATGTTTTATTACAAATCTCAATTTAAATTTTATGGGATTTCTGTTGTTTTTAATCTTGCAGGAAAGTGACTCAATCTACAGTACATTGGTAAGAAGTCCTCTTCACCATGAATACAGGTACATGCAGCAACACACACACACACACACACGCACGAGCGCGCACACACACACACACACACACACACACACAGAAATGCATACTGTATACATAAAAACATATACAGACCTAGGGGTGCTATGTAAATATATAGTATATCATTTGTTCAGTAATTAGTTTGTCTTATTATTGTTATTGTGCTTTGAATACAGCATTCCATAGGTGTAGCTAGGATTATGGTTACTCTGTATACTCGAGTATCTCAGACTTATTCATGAATGCATTCATAATATCCTGTCCTGAACTTGGCAAGCATTCCAGCCTGAAATGTGTGTTTCAGCCCAGGACCCATTATGACCAATCTGACAGGCAGCCTTTGTATATTCACTCATTGTGGTAGTTGAGCTTTAGCAAAAGAGTTAAAGTTACTGAATTAGATTCAAATTAAAGGTATTTCATAACATTACTTTGAGTATCAAATTACATCCAAATAAGCTGTGGGCATTATGCACAGTTGTTTAAACAAATTGTAACCCATCAAGCCTAAGCCTTGAATTGGGGAGGAACAATTCATGTTGTGGTACAGCTATGTGCTGCCTGGGCCGTATTTTTTATTAATATTATTATTATTATTAATATTATTATTATTTGCTAAATACTTTGAGAGTGATTCTACAGTGCTGAGGAGATTGGAAGTAATTTGTCAATATGACGTTTCTTTTCTGTAGGCATAAAAGGTGTGCCACGTGGCTAATCACTGTTTAAGAGGATTTATGTGAAGCATTTCAGTTAAGAATGTTTACCCCTACCTCCCTTACCAGTTGGACCATGCAGAACTGAGTCAAAATTACATTAAATATATTATATCATCTCTAATGTACTGTAAGATCTGTAAGATTTGTAGTAATTAAGCTTGTTTGACTAGTATCGTAGCCAAATAGGTACCCATGTCAGTGTCAGTCAGGACATTTTAAATTTTTAATAATGCATATTCTTATTGATTTATTGCAATAATTTTACCATTTCAAACCATTAAGCCAGGCATGCACAGGTGACACGATATACCCCCAGCTTGAATCCCTCAGTCGACTTCAAATGACAACATACGTACAACACATTATCACAGTTCCTTTGGCCCATATTGACATCACTGTCTCCACGGTGTGGGGCTGTTTTGATGCATGTGCTTTGCCTCCCCATTCTGGGTTATGTTTGTGGCTGTACGCATGTTTCTGTGTGTGTGTGTGTGTGTGTGTGTGTGTGTCTGTTTGTCTATGTGCATGCACACACATGCTTCCTCTTGGGTTGCCTGCCTGGCTGTGCTTTCGCAGATAGCGGTGGACACACTCGCAAAAGCACTGCACTGTCACTCACTCTGTCCCCTATGAAGCGGGTTCAGAGTTCACCAAGTCTGACCACAGGTACTAATGCTCACATACACACAGGTACTAACGCTCACATACTGTACATGGTGAATAAACACAACATGAGATGTGTGGCTGAGGCTTGTTTTGATATGTTATGAATATATTTTTATGCCTTTTCCCATAATGTTTTAACTTATGTTTAAAAATATGGAAATTAATATCGATATTGCAATTTTCATGATCAGTATCGCAATATCACATTTTATCAATATTGTGCACCGGCTACAATACAACTCTAGCACAATTTCAACATGTCTTTTTTTTTTTATGGGATATAATTTTTCCTAACGGGTTCATTGTGTAATTGTTGTCTTATTCAGTCCTATCCATCATTGTGCTCTAATGTTACCCTTCCTTCTATCTATCTGACGAATAACTCTGTCGAAAAAATAATAATAATAATAAAACACAGGATATTGTGTGGCACACTACTGTCTAAACCTGCATTGCTTTTTACATATAGTAATGGTCAACACTGACTGACTACCCTTACTGCTGGGAGTTTTTTCCAGCAGGACAATCACTGCCACTTGCTATTGCTATTTTGTGTATGAAGTGGGACCTTTCCTTTAAGCGTATTGTTTGCCAACCAATCAAATCAGATATAATTTTATCTGCCAGTAAATATTAAATATGTCAGTATATTTATTTTGTCTCTCTTAAGTTAGTATGGAGTATGTGCATGTATCTATTATATGATTGCACAATAAATTAAACTACCAACTAGTGAATTCTATCATGGAGAATTTGACACTAATAAGTGTTACACGGCCTTGCTGAATCTTTAGTTCCCCAGTAATCCCTGACAAAAGAGCTAGAACCCTGGAGTCTCTTTCACTCTAATCTCCGTGTTGAGTGACTGTGGGCTGTTACCGGTGTACTAGAGGCTTTTATCTTTTGCTGGTTTCACATGTTAAGCTCAGAGCTCATGAGGTTCAGATGCCTTTCACGCCTCCGTTAGATATTGGCTGTTTGGTAGCATCATGTTATTATATCAAATAAGGCGTGAGGAGGAACTGTAACGCTTCCCTGGTCTCGCCGGTGTAGTGCGGCCGGAGAGAGACTGCCCACATCCCCAGTGCCTCACACCCTCACGTGCGATCAGGCCGATTGCCGTCAGCCGTGTGGACGTGAGGGCATAAAGACCGGTGACTCCGGGGACGGGGTGTGGGTTATTGTTCACGTTTCACGTTCCTGTTCATGGTTTGTTTCATGGTTCGATGTTACGTGCCTGTGTACGCCGTTTTGTTTTTGAGTTAGAGTTTGCTGTTTAGGTTAATTTCAGTTCTATTAAAAGGAGCCGTTGTTACTCGTCCGGCAGTGTGTTGTTTTTTCGTTTTTTCGTTCGTCTGCACTCGCCTCGCCCTCTCGGCGTTACAGGAACGATGTTCTCCAAAAAATGTTTACAGCTAACTGACTGACTGTTCAGCAGAGACCCATCAGTTTATTCTATAAATGGTATACTTTAATTTGTATAATAAGGATATAATAATAAAGTTTTATAGAAGTAAATTGTGATATTAATATAATTTGTACTGTTAGTATTCAGTCATTTAGTCCCCTAAACCGATGATCAACCTTCATTCTGTCCTGTTATGTCTGGTGTGTAAACATTCCCTTGTACTGTAGCAGTCATCTTCTTCCCCTGACTATCAGTAACACATATGAAACCTTTTCAAACAGTGTTGAATTGTTCAGCAGAATTGCTCTATTATTGCTCTCTGCTTATTTGACGTTTTCTCCTGTTCTCTAGGGAGTGACTCTCACTCTTCAGATTCAGGTAAAACCTTTGTTTTCCCAATGTGTTGCTCACAATGCTAACATTAATGATACCATTTGCTCTAAACACGGTGCTGTTCCAGGAGTATTTCATGTGAATAGTGTCGACCGTTTGTTTTAAGATGCTTGGAGATCACGCAGTGCAACCGATGGCCTAAGGAACGGAGATACCAGCAGCTCTCTCGCCGCAAAAGGCTTTCGCAGTGTCCGACCCAACCTGCAGGACAAGAAGTCCCCCACGCAGGTACCTCTTCTCTGATTGGCTCCCCTTTTTGTCTGTCTGTCATCTCATTCGCTCAACCCATTTCCTGTCTCACGATACACAACAGCTGCATAAAAGTATCCATTACCGGTGCTTTGATTTGCCTCAGGCACGACAAGAATCTTACTTGCAACTGTTTACATGCGCCGTTGTTTTTGTCTGAGGAATGTTGCTGCATCCGCTATGCCCTTCAGAGTGCCATTTTGCCATTATGTTGTGTTATTTTTTCCCATGCCTCAGGCAGTCTGGCTGTGGCCTGTCGTGTTTATGTTTTTTTAGGAACCACAGAGAGACCAACCAATCGGCGGACTGCGTGTTTGTGTTTGTGTGTGTGTGTGTGTGTGTGTGTGTGTGTGTGTGTGCATGTGTGCGTAAATGTGTGTGTGTGAATGCCTGCGTGTTATTTTCATTTGATCTCAAATGTCACCGCTGACTCACTTTTGATTTACTGGAATACATTTTGTCTTTAGTGTAGGGATATACAGTATTTGGAACACGAGAGGATTTGGTTGAAGCTGGTCACTCATGCAGTTTCCTTTGTCGTTTGCCATGGTTTTTATTGTTTGGCTGTCACACCTCCCTCACTGGCCAATTAGGCTGTCAGTCAGGCACCTTTCCCGCCCCTCAGGAGAGAGAGTTTCCTCTGTGTGGCCACAGGTACTAACCCGCCCCCCTACAGCTCTGTCACTGACCAGGCCCTGAGGCCAGGAACCCTGCTGTCCTGTCAGATGGAGAAGGCCACTTTAGAGGAGACCTACGCAATCCGTAGCTCCTCCTACTCGTACCGCGAGACCAGCCCCAACCCCGACCCCCCCGCTAACACAGGCGTCCGGGAGCGCAAGGTGTCCTCCCTCAAGCTAACGCCCGTCACCATCCCCGACCCCCCCGCTCACCTCAGCCCGCCCCAACAGCCAGCACCCCAGACCCCCGCTTCTCCCCCATCACCCCCCCTGCGGGAGCGGGCCTCCAGTGTGCCTCGGCCCCCGGTGCAGCAGACCTCGGTTCTCTCGGTCCCCATGGGCCGCGGCAGGGGCCCCCAGCCTCCTGAGCCCACCCGGGCAGCCTCCGCCGCTCCCAGCCCAGGTGTAGACGCGGCCCCCGTGGAGATGGAGTTACCGCCCCCTGAGCTTCCGCCAAGACCCTCCCCAGCGGAACTGTTGGTACATAAATGAAACACAAACCCCATTATTTACATGTTTGTGTCATTGGTCTTCCTCAGCAGCACTACGGTAGTGGCTTGTGTTTTTAAAAACCAACACAGTGTGTGTGTATGTGGGTGCGAGGGGGTCCGTACAGTATGCAAGGGTCTTCTGTTGCCATACAGGCACGACCGCCTCTGTTTGCTGTGATTCAGACTGTTTGAACTAACCGCCTCTTCAAGTAATTTTAAAGGGAATGGTTCCACAGCACTGGTGTCACACCCTGCCTGTCTTACTGGCCGCCTTCACTCCTTCTGTGTGTGCTGTATCTCCCCCTTTCCTTCCCACACACCAGGGGGCGCCCCTCTCCCCTGATCTGGCAGCGCCGCGCTTTCTCTATCACCGCCACTACAGCACTGAGTCCCTCACGCCCGCACCGCTATCGCCTACCCCGTACGGCCTAGCCGGGCTAGAGCTAGCTAGCGCCGTTTGGGCTAACGGCAGTTGGGCTAGCGGCGGTTGGGCTAACGGCGGTTGGGCTAGCGGCAGGTCACCCGCGGTCTCCCCGGTGACTGTGTCAGCGCTCAGCCAGTACTCGTCGTCCACGGCCGGTGTGCTGGAGGAGCTACAGATCTGTGGCCTGGACTCTCCCGGCGCCTCAGCCACGCCCTCGCCCACCCTCAGCCACGCCTCCGACGACCCGCTAACCGCCCCCGCGGCCTCCGCCTCTAACGTAACTATCCTCGCGGAGCACCGCTGTTATAACACCCACCCACCCCTCCTCCCCCAACCCCAAACCCCCGCCCCTCCAACTACTGTAAGGCGTGAAACAAACCCACACTATACTATTGTGTATTGTTTTTACCTTGCACTAACCAACCACAAACACATTCTGAGGTTAATAACGCTGCTGTGGATTAATGTCTATATTCCCCTGGTACGCTAGTGTGCAAGTACTATATATAAGTGTCTCTTTTAAGTTTTCCCTGTGACAGCTTTCTCGTCATGCCCTTGCAAACCTATGCTCTGTTATGATAATGTGAGTTGATTATTAAAAGATTCCCTTTCAGAACGGTGTCGAATGGGAGAGCTTTATTGCAAAAAGCCTTAAATGTTTGTACTGACCTGTTCACAGCAGTGTATAAATGGCACATACATCTAATATGTAACCGAATGTGTGCGTTTTAAAATGAGTTTCAGTTGACCTTGAGTGTTTTAACCTCTGCTGTGTTTACAGAGCCTGTCTTCACTCACTAACCTAATATTCCCACAGTGTACAGTCACTTTGTCTTTCTAAATCATCACATTATTTCTGACCTTTTAGTTATTCTTATCCATTCTCATGTCATTGCCAACTGTCTCCTAATAATCAATTTTGTCTCGTTTCTTTTACTTTATTTAGATTTCTTTTCAATATTACTCTTATTGAAGTTGATTATATTGTTTACACTATGTTTACTGATTCACTCAGGTTTCCCTGTTATATACTATAGTTTCATCCAGCAGGACATATACTGCTGTGATTTTACACAGGTGGAGTGGGTCTGAATGTCTATTTCTGCCTTCCCCCATCCCCCTCTCCACTCCCAGGGTCAGGTCCTCTCGCAGGCTATGAATGGAAGTGCTGAGCACCCTCAAAGATCCCTGTCTCCACCGGCATACCCTCCTCTCCCCGCATCACTTCACACTGGGCTCCTCAGGCAGAGCAGAAGCTCAGGTCAGCCACCAGAATGTCCACCTGTTTGTGTTGTTGAGCTCATAGGACTTATAGGATGGTACACTCCCTTGCTTAGCATAATCGCCACTTTCTTCATGGCCACAAATGTATAAGGCCAAATGCACCGCATCATTATTGGATTGTGTTAATTGAATGGAGCGTGCTTCTCATTGTTCCTGCGATATTCAGGATATCCAGTCACTGGCAAGTAACATTTAAAAGCAAGAATCAAGCAAGCTCCAAGCTACATGAATACATGTCTCAGCTGACATTGTAACTATTTGAATAGACTGTGTTGTTACCCTGCTGATACTGATTGATGCTGTAATAGTTCCTGTGTGCACCTCACCTCTTAAAGGATGGATGTAGTGACATAAGCTCTGTGAGAGCAGTTTATAAACCCATTTGTGATAGACTGGCAATTGTAGAACAACTTGAAAGAGATGCCATAAAAAGTGTGTGGATAACGCTTATGCATGAGTTACAGGTGAACACTTGTATCATGTACCTAGTACAGTAAGCAAGCAACACATATAGCTGTTTTGCTCAGCTAAATTGACTTCATCAGTGGGTGTCAGGGAATGAACTTGCTTGTTTATTGCTCACTAATGATGTTTCTGTGTTGTACATACTGTATATGCATTTATATTTCGCTTTTCTAACCTTCCGGCCACCACTGGGAAAACATCCTATTAGATGTACACTCCTCAACCTCCAAATACCTGCCTCAGCATTCTGTAATTTACCGTATGTTTGGAGTTAAGATAATATCGTACTTGTCCATCCCCGAAGAAATGTGGCGTTACAGCAGCAAATAGAAGCAAGCTAATTAACGGCATATGCTTATAGACACACAATAACACCGCCATAAAAACCTGTAAAGGTTGCCGCATGCGCAGGTAAACCAGATACAGGGCGACTGGTGGTAATGTGATGTAATGTAATATGTGGCATGTGCCAATGTGCTTGTGATGCTCCAGGGCATAATAGCAAACAAACCAACACAAACCAACACTAAGCATCATTGTTGTATTGTGTTGCTCAAGTATTTCTGAGAGCAGAGACAAGCAGATGCTGCATGTCGTCCCCCTAACCCGTCCCGTCTACTCCCGTCCTCCAGAGGGCAGTGAGTCGTTCACCAGGGAGTCTGTGGTCTCGGGGCACGCCGGTTTCACCAGCACGGTGCCCATCGCACGCTTCTCAGAGGAGGAGAAGAAGTTGTCGGTCATCAAAGCCCCGCACTACGAGGGCATCGGCCCCGTGGACGAGTCGGGCATCCCCATCGCCATCCGCACGGTGAGAGGAGGCCGCGTCAATGTGCTGTTGTTGTTGTTCAGGAGACCGCCGGGGGGGGGGCAGGAATGTGGAGTGTCTTTTGGCTTCTGTTGTTTGATATGTGAGCAGGCCCCCTGAAGAGAGGAATGGGGGAGGGGGGTCTTTTCAGCTGTCAGCGGCTTTAGACCCTGCGTTAAAAAGGCCTGTTTCCCCCCCTTTCTCCCACCATCTGGTTTATTTAGCTTCCTCTCGTCTGTTCTGTCCCTCTCTGTCTGCGCTAGTTGTAATTAGGGACTCAGTCAAACTCGTTGTAATACTGTACAGGAAGGCCTGCACTGCCCGCCCGTCTTTGTGTGTGTGTGTGTGTGTGTGTGTGTGTGTGTGTGACCTCTGTGTGGCCCGCCTGCACAACAGTAGTTCACACCGGTGTACACCGCAGACAGAACAGGCCGACATACAGCCAAGGCGGATAATGAGAGAGCAATCGAAACAGAGAGAGAGAGAGAGAGTGGGCGAGAGAGGGAGAGAGAGAGAGAGAGAGAGAGGGAGAGAGAGAGAGAGAGAGAGGGGGGGGGGGAAGAGAGGGAGAGAGAGAGAGAGCGAGAGAGAGCAGTGAAAGTGTAGTGAGGGTAAGAAGTTAAAAAGAAAGAGGTGCAGGACGGTCAACAACACATAAATTACAAAAAAATAGATGCACAATGTTGAGATCTGACCAGCATTTTTGAGGCCCTCTGCTCGGTTACCACGGTGAGTAAAGTAGTTAGTAATTGGCCCTTTTGTTGGCTAGTCCTGTTCCATTTGGGGCAGGCCACACACACACTCCCTGCTTCCGGAATCATACTGCGTTCAAGACGACTAGCGTGTTGAAAAAAAAAGAAAGGCATTATAAAATATAACTGTTATAATTCCCTGGCTCTCACCTGACTTGCCTGAGCCCCGTTGATGTTGTAACACGTAGTGTGTTATTATGTGTGTCACATCATATATTAATATTATATCATATTAGTGCATATGCTTTTAGTGTCCTGATTGGAAGCCAAGGGCTGCTGCTTGTGTGTTCACAGCTGATGGACTCTGATGGGGCTTTTCCCTCACACATACTGTATGAAGGTTGTTGCGTTCTCTCCACAGACGGTGGACAGGCCTAAGGACTGGTACAAGACCATGTTCAAGCAAATCCACATGGTTCACAAAGCAGGTAAAGTGCTGTTATGTCTCACTGAGTGTGTGTGTGTGTGTGTGTGTGTGCCCGTGCTTGTGTGTGTGTGTGTGTGTGTGTGTGTGTGTGCGTGCGTGCGTGTGTGTGTGTGTGTGTGTGTGTGTGTGTGTGCGTGTGTGTGTGTGTGTGTGCTTGCCAGTTCTCATTAAAAATAAGGAAACGCTGCAGCCAGAACTCATTAGACGAGACAGAGATGGAGAGAGAGAGTGAAAGTGAGGTTGAGGGAGAGAGAGAGAGAGAGAGAGGGAGAGAGAAAGAGGGAAATAATGGACCCATAACTGGATTTGTCTGGGCTTCACTACATCAATACTAGTTGATAAAGCCTTGTTTGTTCTTAACCGCTCAGGCTTTTCCTTGCAAACACACACACACACACACTATGATTGTTTAATCGAGTCCGGGGAACATGTCCATGTCCGTGCATGGCTGTGCGCCTCATTAGAGCTTTCCTTCGACCTTAGAGCATGTGCACACAGTCTCAAAGGAGCTTTCCTGAAATGGGCAAAATATTTTTGCTGCACTGGGGTTAGGAATTAAGCAGGATGTCTACCAAAAGGGTCAGCATGTCTTAGCTGTATGCGTGCGTGTGCGTGTGTGTGTGTGTGTGTGTGTGTGCGTGTGCGTGCACGTGTGTGCGAGCGGGATCTACTCCCATGCATTCCACTCATGCTTCCCTCACGTTTCCCCTCCAGACGATGACTACGGGGACACGTACAACGCTACATACGCTGTCGTAAACAACGGTGAGAGCTAGCTTGCCTCAAGGCTGCGGTCTCACATACACAACCCAGTCTTTGGCTCTCTGCCTCAACAGTCCACCTCTCCTCCCGCCCACCCCGCCCCACCTCCTCCCCCCTCCTTTGCTCCCTCCTTTCCTCCCTCATCCCCAGCAGACGCCTATGGCTTGTCGGCCCACCCCGCGCCCCGGACGCACACGTACAGGCCCCTGGTCAAGAGCCCCTCGGACAACGGCGGTCACCTGGGCCCCCGGGAGGCGCCTTCGCCGCTGGCCGCGTCCCCGGTGCCCCCTGTGCCCCCGCCCATGCCCTCCCTGCTCCAGCTGAGGACCCGCGACAGCGACCGGGAGAGAGACGCCGCCGACATGTGAGAGAGTCCGACTGACGTGACGAGGGTCTCTACTGTGTGTGGGCCTGGTTAAAGAGTAGCCCCACACGAAAATGCCTCGTTTTTTTATTTGCCGTAAACTACATGATAGGACTGAACTGTGATGAGACACGTAATATTGTGCTTGCCTGGCTGCACAGCTATTGACACATTTACATTATTAATATTAATATGGACGAAGATGTCATTTCTTATGGGTTGAAAAATGCATCTACAAGTCATATCCGTTTATAATCGCCCAAGGCCCACGCTGGAATACGAGTACTTTTTGGAAAACGTGCGTCATGTGCCTCGTTATTGCTAATGGGGCCTCCCTCTCAGGTCTTCCAACAGCTCCGTCCACTCCTTGACTACTTTTTAAGATTTTTCTAAATTGTGCAGTGGGTGGAGTCAGGCTCAGAGCAGGAAGTGAAGTTACACTTTGATAAGGCTGAGGAAAATGTGGCAATCCTTCAAACACTGCTATTGTCGTGTTTGAAGTGTATTTGTGGCCACAAGCAGACACTTGTTTTTGATGTTTTGTGATAATTACATTTTACCCTTAAATATTGTGAATATTTTAATATCATAAATGGAATGCTTAATCATATGTGGTGATATAATTATTTTGGGCAAAACATTATATTATAAAGTAATGCAATACATAATTTGCCTAAATATTTTAAGCAATATTTTGTTTTGTAAAAAAGAGAGTAAAACTCTCCCTTAAGTTGTTTTATTTATTATTATTTTACCATTCGTTTTGATGAAACTTCAATAGTGTTGTGTGCCTGAAATGTCTTTAATTAATTCTACCGGTAATTAAATGAACTCAAGCAATGTTATTATAGTCAATAACAATGTATCTGCTGTTATAGGAATGAATGGGGTCCTCCTGACAGAAAGGTGGACACTAGAAGGTACCGTGCAGAACCCAAGAGTATTTTTGAGTACGAACCAGGGAAGTCCTCAATTTTGGAGCATGAGAGACCGGTGAGTGCTTTTTAATGTATTATATAGCCATGGAAAAACATTTCACGTCAAAATCCCATTCAAAACGCCATGATTCCTAATCACTGTCTTTCTACAGTTATTTTGCTTTAGCACAGCACAAATATCAGCTTCCTTTCTTTAATTAATTCATTTTCTTTCACCTCAGAATGTGTCTAGATTGGACTCTGACCTTCTGTCATACTGTATATTAAAGCTCCACCCCTCAACGATGAATTTTTAGTGAATACTGATCTTGTCTAACACATACTGTACATTGTAGTCTTTCGTTGACAGGAACTGTGGATTCATTTCATTTAATTAATTGTGAATTCATCCTAAAGGTTCTGAGTGCACTGCAGTGAATAACAACTTAAATACCAAAATGAATGTTACACACATAACACAAGAATACATACACGTTGTACAGTATATGACCCATGCTTGGGGTTTTTTCTAGAAAAATGAAAAGAGGCTATGAAAGCATGGGCTATTCCCATGGAGATAGAGAATATGTTTTATGCAGTGGTGTAGAAGAACAGCTTGCAGGTGTTAGATTTAATGCTACAAGCAGCTCTCCCAGAACAGTATTGTGAGTCAGTTTGATAAAAACGCAGACTATTTAAGCAGTAATGTACCCATCAAATCTACAATTTGTTTCTTTTAATACGGATTCACTCTTTACTTGGTTACTTTTTAACAGAATTAATTCCAGTAAAATGTCACTGTGCTAGTTAATGTAGCAATGTACCCATTGCCACATTAACTATTTCAGCTAACTATTGTAGCAGCCACATTGCCAAACAGGCTGGGGCTTGGTCTCTATACCATCTGCTGTAGCCAGCCAAAGAACAATTGTTTTTCTGCTGTTTATTTACTATTTATTCTCAGCACATGAAGTGTGAATGTGCTAGGCACTACAGCGTATCCTACAGTACGGTCTCCTCCAGACTCGTTCTTAACCCCCTCAATATGACTCAATCCTCTTTGAGCCAGTTGAAATGCCACAGCCCCCACAGCCGTCTCCTGTAGCTTTTCCAAGTGCTTTTATCTTGACGGAGTAAGCGGAGGTCTGTCTGGCAGGGCGGTGAGTCACATGTCCAGATTCAAGGTTCGAAGTAAACAGTGTCTGAAGAACAAGCCCCTCATCTTAAATGTGAGGGTTCTTTTAGTATTTTGTATACTAACATGTATTATGGAAACAGTCAAACACAGACAATCCAGTCAGTGCCACTATTAATCAAACTAAAATATGATATTTGCATTGCAGTCGATAATATTTTGTGGTTTGGCTCTGTTCTGGGAGAGCAGCAAAAGACCCCCCACAGGGTACAGAACGGAGCGAGTATCAATGACAACAGACACTGGGTAATATAGACATGCAGTAAACATACAGACATAAAGGAGGAGCAGGGGAGGTGATGGCAGGAGAGGGCAGGCTTAGCCAAGGCGCCCTGGACTATTTGGCCAATGCGTGTAAACCAGCGATCAGCTGGTCTGTCTGTCATCTGATAATCTAGCTAAGCGTGACTGCATGAGCTAACGCTATCCTCAATTTCCTATGACACGAGGTGGTAAAACCGAGCGCTAGCACGCACTGTAGCTAACTGCTTAGAACATTTCCTTTAGATCCCGCGTGATATTGTTTGTTAAGGATTGGTGGTTTAATAATGTTACGATACTGTCCAAATAGGAAGGTTGCACTTATTGTAAATAAATCGGCCACATTTTGTGACATCAGTGGTATGACCCTCTACATTTAAGACAATTTGAGCTCATATCATATCTCTTATAGCTTTGACTGTAATTTACTATTTTAGTGGCTGCGTTACTATTTACGCTCTGTCTTGAATTGGATGCCATTTGATTGACAGGGGATATTTTAACGACTAGTCTACAGTAACTGATTTTGTCCCCATGACACGCAGTGTGAACATTTTCCAGTCTGTTCTTTGTTCCGCTTCCCTTCCATCTCTTTACCCAGTCTTAATCATGATATACCTCTCTCTCTCTCTCTCTCTCTCTCTCTCTCTCTCTCTCTCTCTCTCTCTCTCCCCCTCCATACTACCTTCCTCTTTTCCTCTGTGGGGCTGTCGCGCTCCTCTCCAGATCTGTGATGACATAGATTTAGAGAACGAGCCTTGGTATAAGTTCTTTTCCGAACTGGAGTTTGGGCGGCCGGTAAGTCAGGGCCTAGTCTCCCGCTCCACCACGACTCTGCCGTAGGCTTACACCTCTTCTGTACACCCACCCCTGATTGGTTGTTTTTTATTTCTGCGTCTGCACCAATAGACAGTGTGGGGCTAGTTGCTTGAGCATGCAATATGTTTGGGTGCTGTGACCCCCCCCCTCCTCCCTCACACACACACCTGTGACCTGGGTTGTGGTGTGTGCTTGCGTTTATGGGTTGTTGGGTCTGTTTTGCACCGTGTTTGAACATATGCCTGCTAGCCACATGCTCAAACACGACGCAACTTTTTTTTAATACCCAAGACAACAGCACATATTCAGTTGTGATGTTCCACAAACAAAAACATACTAGGTTAATTATATATACATTTATTTTAAGTGTATGTGGCTGAGGCGAGCAGATCTTTTCTCAGGACTATCTGGGCATACTTGATTGACAGCTTCCTGATGTTCCTATCTCAGTTCAGTTGCACCATGGGACAACTGAACAACTATTTTGAGTGTCTACTGTTTAACTGGCCTGACACCCACGGTCTTCTCCACAGCTGTGCCCCCTTTTTGTGGAAGAGATCTACAAAGACCTGTTAACACCTGTCTGGGTTTACAGGCCCTGTGAAATGCAGGTGTTTCATGCAGGTGTTTAAACTAAAGCTATGTAAACTCAATAAATATACTGTAACATGTACATCTCTTTTAATGCTGAATATTCAAGTAATCTGCTCAGTATTCCATTGTGTACACCAAAATGTTTAAGCTACATAAAATATTTTGCTTTATAAAATTTTTATCCCACATTTCCTAATGCTGAAGGACTAGTGCAAACGTAGAGAGTTGGTGCCCTCTACTGGATATGCCCGGAAAATGTAAACCAGTCACACGGGTAGGGGATTGCCTCTAGCCACAGATATTGTATTAAATTACCACACACGTCAGTTGATTGATTTTACAAGTGTTTTGAGGTCAGACCGTCTCTGCCCATTCAGCAGAATGACTTCAGGAGATGGCTTGAAGCAGGGCTTATTCAGAAAGTTCAGATAGCAGTGTGACATCTGAAACTAGCATTACTTACATTACATGGTTTGTTTTTAGTCATGCCAACTTTTCTGCCTCATATTTTGACCTGTAATGTTCTGATGCTCCACCCCACAGAATAAGCCCTTAGGAATGTAGACGGTTTCCCTGCACAATGCACAGGCACACACCCCTTGCTGATCACACGTGCACAGAAATGGACTGTATTTTTGAGCAATGTTTTGCGTGACAGACAATACTTGAGGGAATGGCCTGTGCAGTTTAAGTGTTCCTGCAAGAGTAAAGCAGAATTTGACAAAAACAGTTTCACTTCACTTAACTAAACCACTGTAGATTTTGCTTCCGTTTTCTGCTTTCAGCTTGGCTCTTACACTTGTGTGCATGCTTTGTGTGTGTGTCTGTCTGTCTAGTATCCATATTGCCTGTACATACACAATAGTGTTTTTACTCACATACTAGTGAAATGTTTACACTAGTCAAAGACTAGCATTAGAGATGCCTTAAATGGGAGCTGTGCATTTGTTAAACCCTTGACTTTGTAACATCCTTATTTCATGTCTTATCAGTCAGTTGGGAATAAATATCTACCATATCTAACGTATCTACGTACAGCATCTTAACATAATCTCTACTTGTAGTATGTATTCTCCAGTTAACTCATGTTTGTGGAATCAAATAGTTGCACTGTGTTATGTTTGAGGTTGGTCTTGAAAACAACTTTAAATTGAACATGCTGGTGTGACCTGATAACACACTCAGTACAGTATGTTAACGAGACACAGTGGAAGTGTGTGGTGGATGAAAAGCACATGGGGTTAAATAAGGCTGGGGACTTCGTATTGTGGATGGGAAGCTACAGAGCTAAGGGTTTTATAGAGGTCCAGTACCGCTTTAAACTTACTTACTGTGGCAATATCTAGAGATCTGAGGTTGCATGACATCTTGTGTCTGTGTGTGTGCCTATGTGCATGTGTGCGTGTGTGTGTGTGTGTGTGTGTCCCTATGTATGCGTATGTCTGTGTGTGAAGTCAGTCAGTATGAAGTCAGTGCGCCTAGAGACTGTACAGGGCTTGTGTGTGTGTGTGTGTGTGTGTAGTCCGTCTGCAGTTTCTCTAACTGGTGTCACTCTCTCCACATGTCTCTCGTTCTTGGCCTCCCCCCATGACGTCACCCACCGCTGCTCCTCATCCTCCACCTCATCTTCACGCTCCTCACATTACGCCTCCTCCTCCTCCCCCTGCCCCACCTCCTCCTGCTCCTCCTTCTCACTGCTGGTGCGTGGGGCTCAAGCCTCCTAAAAAACGGCTGGATTATAATCCAGACGTCGCCGCTCGCAAGCACATGGAGGTAATGTCCCACTCACGTGTGTTACAGACGCATTGCTAATGAACTGTGAACCCTGTGAGCTCACCTCAGCACCATGTCAGCCATCTGCCACCAGCCATTCCTTTGTCTATGTTGATGATGTTCGATTAAGGCTGATGAAGCTGTCTTTATGTTATTATTAAGGGCACACTCTTTTGATTTGTGTACGGAGTTCCCCTTGTGGTGGAACACCGGTATTGAAAAAAAACATTGTTGTTTTTCACCCTCGCTCTACGGATGGGTTTGTTGTGTTTTTATTGAACATAGACAGTGAGCTATGTCCGCCACATACTGTATCTGGAGGCGCCATAACACAATCAAGGAGTGCACCTTTAAATTGGAATTGCTCTATGTGAAGAAACTGTACTTTACACACGTTTTGTCTCACCAACAATATACAATCCTTTGTCATAATTTATTTTGTTTATGGGTAAACTGAGTTTGTACCTTTACAAGCGTAATAAAGAGTCTTGAACAGGTCAGCATTACGGTACTTAGCATTTCCCCCCAAATAGCTGCACTGTGACAATGCGTTGTTGCCTCTAAGAGCCCCTCCACATACTCCATGCCAGGATTTGCAGGGGAGCATTTGGCCTCAGTTCCTGACACCTCCCTGGCCGTCATCCTACATTGCAGCTCGGAGCGACGGGGCAGGTTTCGACGGTTGTTCAAGCGCATGGCGCCGCGGTAGGCCTCCTAGTGGCCAGGTGTGCCATGTGGAACCTGCGTCCTGCGCAGCAGAAGTCGGGGGACTGTATTGAGTGTGGCGCAGCAGCCTCAGCAGCGTGAGCTGGTCTGCCTCGGGTCTTTGTTCACACGGGTCTCACTCCTCTTCTCTTTTGTTGTCTGCCCTCTTCCAGACGTCCCTGTGCATCGCGCCTGCTGACAAAGCGTCTGGGAGGCCTGCAAGGTAAGCTCTGTGTTCTTTTATTGTTGCCTAGCACCCCGTACCGCCCCCCCACCCCCCAACACCCCTCCCCCCACCCCAACGCCACCCCTGCAGTGCTTGGCGCTATTCTCTTTCTCTACAGCAGCAGGGCAGCACAGCCTTGTTGTCAGCCAACAAGACACCAGAGCTCCACTCCCCTAAATGCCTGGTTGTAATCAATACATCTCCATGTGAATGGCTTTTTATGGCTGCTGAACACCGTGTACAACATCTAGTTGTAAACATGTGCCCAGGGTGCAGTGTAGCATTGTGCATCTGTGCTGCGTTGCAGCGCTGCCAGCGACTACAGGAAGAGGAGGAAGTCCGAGCCCTCGGGTTCCCATGCCAACAGCCAGTCTGAGCAAGGCCGGACTGCCACCTCCCCTAAACCCCGGGACCCCTCTAAGGGCAGCTCTCTAAATAAGCCCCTCATCCGCTCTTCACCGTCATCGCCCTCTAGATCCAAAGGTAAACGCACATATACGGCATTTAGCAGGCTTCCTTATCCAATTAAACTCACTGTAAGCACTTGTCAATGGTTGTATATGTCATACACCAGTTATCTTAATTCATTAAATGAATCTTAACATGCAGACAGCATTCTGTGAGAATAATGAAAACAACATTTCATTCAGTCCTCAATATAATTGCTAACAGCCTACATTCCAATGTCTAATTTCCTGCTGATCAAACAGAAAAGGAGAGGGCATTTTTATGTATTTATTAATCTATTTCTATTTATTTTAAGAGATAGACAGAAGAATTGTCACAAATAACTTCAATTAATGGGAGTGTTATGAGGTAGGACGTTCAGTGGTTCTCAGACTTTTAGTCCGAGAAGAATAGTAGAGGTCCAAATGCAGTTTAAGAACCACTGAAGTACATTGTATTTAAATACGACAGGAGTTCAACTAAAACAGCAACCCGGCTCCTGTTGCCATGTAAGCCCATAGGCTAAGGAGTCTCACCTTTCAGCTGAGACCATTATGGTTAATTGTATGGGAAGTTTTTTCCACACAGGCATGTGCAAATGTTTTATAGACTGCAGGGGTTCATTGTTGTTAATGCTTTGCTCTTTCTATGTCAGCCTGTTTGTTATGTACAGTATCATCTTTAATTTCAGTGTGTCATTGAAATGCATTGCTTTTTTGGTTTAGTTTTCCTTCTTATCCCTCTCTGGAGCTCTGTGGGTCTTTCCTCAGGGTCCTTCTGTTTAACATGATCTCTCCCCTCTTCTCTCTCACCACGCTGCTCTGCGTCGGGACGTCTGACAGGTGGGGACGTATGCGGCATGTATTCACCCCGTTTGACTTCCCCAGGTCTGCGAGCGCACCCCTCTCTCCCTCCCTCTGCGTCCCCCGACCCCCGACCCCCGACCTCTAGCCAGGGCTCGCCCTCCGAGCCATCCGCCTGGAGCAGTGTGGAGGAGACGGCGCAGCCCGGCAGCAAGATGAGGTCGCGCAGCTGCGACGACCTGCTGAACGACAGCCGCTGCGGCTTGGGCTCGGGCGGCGGACGCGACGCCACGCGCTCGGAGAGCGTGGGGTCGCTGCTGTGCGACCCCACGGCTCAGACGGGCGACTTCTTTTCGCCCTCGCCGTCGGCCCACTCCTTGCCACGGCCCCGGCGGCGGCGGGCGCACGACTCGCCGGGTTTCCTGCAGCTGTACCGCAAGATGCACCGCATCGACCGCGCCCAGCTGCTGCCCTCCGACGTCATCCGCTCCGTGCGCGCCCGCATCCTGGAGCTGGAGCGCCAGCCGCACCGCCAGCGGCCCGCCCCCTGGGCGCCCGGCTGGGGCGCCGAGGTGGAGCGCGACACTGTGCCAGCGCGCATCTCCCAGTACGAGCGGCTCATCCAGAAGTCCAAGTCCATGCCCAACCTGGGCGAGGAGCCGCCCTCGGGAGCCACCACGCCCGGGGGCTCCTCCTCCAAGGCCAGCAGCAGTGGGGGGGGCGTGGGGGGAGGGGCCACGCCCATCTTCCTCAAACGCCGCTTCTCTATCGAGTCCCTGCTGGAGGAGGACGCCAACAACAACCACAACCACAGCGTAACGCGCCACATGGACCACCCTATGGTCCACCCGCTGGACCACCCCTTGCACGGCCCCAGGAGCCCCCCTGAGGGCCAGCCTCGCGCGGGACCCGACCCCTCCATCCCCCCTCCCGGCCGCCCCCTGGCAGCCGTGGCGCTCTCCCTGCCGCAGGGGGGTCGGGGGCGTCCGGGGGCCGCCAGCGCGGAGGGCTCCGACAGCGAGCCGGACCTGAGCGACTTGGCCCAGGCGGAGGGCTCGTCGTCCTTCTGCAGCGAGAGCGACATGGACCGCTGCTCCCTCACGTCCTCCGAGAGCCTGTGCGGCTCCTCCAGCCTCCCGCACCTCCTCCACCACCACCGTCACCACGGCAACCACCACCACCACCACAGCCTGGGCCAGAGCCAGGGCTACCAGCACCGCCACCTGGTCAGCTCCTGCAAGGGCCGCTGCCCGGCCTCCTACACCCGCTTCACCACCGTGCTGCGGCACGAGCGCCAGCGCGCCCGCCAGGAGCGGCCGCTACCGCCGCCGCCGCCCCCGCAGACGGCAACACCCACCGCGTCTCAGCAGGCCATGTCCAAGCTAGCCTACCTGGTCAGCCCCGTGCCGTTCCGCAGGAAGAAGAGCTCCGCCCCGGAGCCGTCCCGGGGCCACAAGTCCAAGCAGGCGGTGTACGAGGCGCTGGACGCCGCCCTGAGGGACATCTACGAGCACACCCAGGCAGAGAGGGGGCGCCGCGCGGCCGCACCGCCGGACGACGGCATCCTGCGCCGCATGCTGGCCGAGCTGCTGCCGGACGTGCCCCAGCGCAGCTCCTCCCTGAGGGGCGGGGCCAGGAGGAGGGGGCGGGGCTGCCACTACTACCACCACCACCACTCCTCCTCCTCCGCCGCGTCCTGTTACCCTGAGGAGGAGTGCGCCCCCTACAGGCGGGAGAGCGGCGACGCCTGTTACGAACACCATTCGGACGCCTCCAATAACAATGACTACGGAGTGGAGCAGGCCAATGGGAACGCGCTGTGCTACACAGGTGGAGCACGTATGCTAATCACGTTACATCCACCATGTGTATACTGTGTATATATACTGTGATTATTCACTCGTCATAGAATAGAATAGAACTTAATTGATGCCCAGCTGAGAACTTTTGGCATCGCAGTAGCAAGAAAAATAGATAGAAGTCAAATATACAATGGGATTTAAAGTGAGTGCTTATTCTACATTATTGTCTTTACACACATAACTAGTTCATGAAAACTGTTTTGTAACATTTGTGACATCCATGAGGACCTGTTTATTTTTCCAGTGCCAGTAAACCCAAATTTCATTCATTTCATTTTTTTTAAACTGTTTGTTGTGCTTGTTCTGCTCAGCGTATTGTTCCAAGATCATGTTATACTTTTCCTTTGCCGTTGGTTTGTCATCAAATGTTTTCTTTGCCCTGTATCATTAGTTTGGAATGCATTACAATTGTTTTGTCTGTGTTTTTGTTTTAGTTCAGCTGCATGGTGGATTTGTCACGGTGTGACACAACCTCATGTTTTCTTTATCAACTGGAAATAAAATGCCCATACATACAACCCCCCCCCCCATTCCCCCCACCATTCCCGACCTCCCTGGGATTCAGTGTCTCATTTTCATCCTGCCTCCAAGTTGTGTATGTGAACCCCCACCACCATGACCCATGACCCTTCTGATTTGTCTCTGTCACAGACCAGGATGTGTCCAGGAGTTACTCCACAATGGATGGCCGCCACACACCACAGAATAGAAGGGCTACCCCCAACAGAGAGGTAGAGCCATGGATTTACTATTCTACAGTATGTAGTGTCAGCTAGCATGTTACTGTAGCGGAAATTAAATGGGAAATAGCAGCATGAGATGGCATTTTGTTTGGAGACATTGTTGCATTCTATTAAATGTTTTAACCTCTTCTTTCATTCCTGTTATTCCTTAATTTACAACCTGCATGTCTTTTGTCCTTGTCTATTTCTGTTCCGATTATTTCCTGTAGCGTTTAGTATTTCCTGGCTGATGACAGCCACACTGTGATTCTAACAGACATATTAATGCATGCCTGGCTCTCTCTTTCACTCTCATCTCCTAGGTCTCGCATAAACAGATGACACAACTCATTCTGTTCTCTCTCCTCCATCAGAAACAGCCTGCAAGAGCCATTTATGACTTTAAGGCACAAACGGCTAAGTGAGTACAACAAAATTCAAAGCACAGAGACGCAACTGGGTCTACGCTTTAAGCATGAATGTCTAACTGCATATTTCTGTGCTCCTTGCATTATCTTACAAATGCATAATTCTATGCAATTGTGTTATGCCACTGTGACAGCTTTTTTAGTTATTGTTCAATGAAAACTGAATTCTAATCCACAATTAGGTTGCGGTCACACATACGCAAATGAGGTGGGCAGGTGACAGACCATCACCTTCCGAATTTAAATTCATAATCAAAGTCTCCATTTCATCAAAAACTACATCCAATTGTTAACCCTGTGGGGTCAACCACACACGCATCCTTTCTGTTGGTTGAGACTGCGAAATGAGCGGTCAGTTTATCAAAGTTAATCTGTGTTGAACTCTAGACGAAGTAGAGATGCTATTTCGCTTTGCCACAGGAAGCAAAGGTTTTATTCGCTCCTTTGCTCGCATAGCATGGAAGTGAACGGGAGTCGAATATTGGCCTAATGTCAAATTCACGCATGTGTGACCGTACCCTTATGCTTTAACGGCTGCCTTCCTGGTGCTGTTTAATAAAAATGTGTTGGACCCAGGGATGTTCAATTTGAAAAATACTTCTGACCGATAACCGACGCTTGTTTAACCAATCATTAACCGTTAACCGTTAACCGTTAACCGACAATAATAAGCAATTATATTTCAAATTAAATAGAGCAGGGCTATTCAATTACAAATTCACGTGGGCCAGATTTTAACAAGAAAAACTGTATGTGGGCCACATATTTTTGGCAAATATTTACGTGAGCATCTACGAGAGCATCCACCCTGCAGCTTGGTTAATGGTCATGTGTCAAGTCAATTGCAAAAGTTTTCTATATAATTATAGGATTCCGCTAATTCTAAGTCTCTCTGGCAAATGGGCTTTTGCAGAACAAAATAGCAGTCATATGCATCCAGTTTTCATTACAGTGTTCTACAATTGAAATTACATTTGTTAGACAAGGTAAAGAAAAAAACCCAAACAAAGAAAGTTGGGTAGGCTATTGGCACCAAATTCCAGGTATTCCTACCGGTATGGGTTCAAATGTGACTAGTACCATACCCAACCAGCTATGGGAGCTACAGTATGTGCACATAGGTATGGACTTGTCACTCAGACTAATTTCATTGCGATGTTTATTAGGTCTGGACTTAGGGCTGTCGCGATAACCGCAATATTGCAATACCGCGGTGTTGCTAACCCAACCGCAAACCGCAATGTTTACATTTTATTTTTTTCATGAGGCTAGCCCATCGAATATGACGTCTGATCTAGGGCGTG
>JAODUE010013209.1:0-20639 GCA_027564755.1 Amblyopsis hoosieri | reverse complement strand
ATGGACACATATGGACATACATGGATACATATGGACACATATGGACATACATGGACACACATGGACACATATGGACACACATGGACACACATGGACACATATGGACATACATGGACACATATGGACATACATGGACATATATGGACATACATGGACACATATGGACATACATGGATACATATGGACACATATGGACATACATGGACACACATGGACACATATGGACATACATGGACATATATAGACATACATGGAAACATATGGACATATATAGACATACATGGACATACATGGACACATATGGACATATATAGACATACATGGACACATATGGACACATATGGACATACATGGACACATATGGACATATATAGACATACATGGACACATATGGACATACATATGGACACATATGGACATACATGGACACACATGGACACATATGGACATATATGGACATTCCCGGTAAACACGTCCTTGTATAATGGCAGTGCTAAACCAGCTGGAGGAGCTGCTGAGCGACATGAAGGCGGACGTGACCCGGCTGCCTGCCACGCTGGCCCGGGTGCCGCCCATCGCCGCCCGGCTGCAGATGTCTGAGAGGAGCATCCTCAGCAGGCTGGCCAGCAAGGGCACGGAGACGGTCAGCACGCACACAAACACATGCATACATACATGCACGCACACACACACGTGCACACACACACACATACATACATACATACAGCAAGGGCACGGAGACGGTCAGCACGCACACGCACACAAACACATGCATACATACATGCACGCGCACACACACACACATACATACATACAGCAAGGGCACAGAGACGGTCAGCACGCACACACACACACATAGATGCATACATACACGCACGCACACATACATACATACATACAGCAAGGGCATGGAGACGGTCAGCACGCACGCACACACACATACATACATGCATACATACACGCACAGACACACACACACACACACACACACACAGACACACACACACAGACACACACACACAAACACACACACACACACACACACACTAGCTCAAACCTGCCCACGCTGGCTGTTCTCACAGTGGAAAAAACAATAGGTGGACGTCGTCCAAGGAAAATAGCTTTATGATTTGTTTGGCTCCATGTCTGTGTTGGCCTGCGCCTTGCCAAGGTATCTTATGAGTTGTCGGGTTACACAAGTGCGTTACACAGGCAGTAGTTTGATTAGATTATCCACAGTGAAGCTATGGGCCTTGCAACTCAGCGTTAAGCTCTGCCCGTCCTATCTGCTGTGTGACAAGCTAGACACCAGATTATAACCACTTTAAGTTTAAAGTGGTTCTGTGTGACTTTCTGCCACTAGATGTCACTAGGCACACTAGCATCTCAGACTGAAACAAATGTTCCGGTGGGCCACACACATTTACACACACACACACACGCATTCTCTGCTCAGGACGCAATAACCCCACTATATCACATAAAATTGTTTTCACTGCAGTAAACAGTAATTGTTCAAATACCTGTTACATGAGTTGTCAGCTATAGACGTCACTATAATCTTCATTGAAACAACAGCCAGTCCCCTAATTTCATTGAACACCTGTGCTTGTTCAATCCTGTCCCCTCCGATACAGCCCATTCACCCCGGACCGTACATGCTCCCCCAGAACTACGGAGCCACCTTCAGCCCTGCGCCCGCGGGCGCCCTTCACATGGGGGGGGCCAACTACAGTCAGATGCCCCCTGGGTCCTTCATATCAGGTAAGGCCTCTCTTCCCCCTTCCCCTCCAACTCCAGAGACGGTGTGTTACTTGGCTACCGGTAGTACAGTGAACGTTCCTGGAAGAGTCATTGTCTTGTCAGTCATTCTGACAGTATCTGGATAGAGTTTTCTCTCTGTCTGTCTGTCTGTCTGTCTGTCTCTCTCTCTCCTCCCTTTTTCCCTATCCTGACTCCATCCTCTCTCGCTCTTTCTCTCTCTTTCTTTCTCTCTCTCACACTGACTCGCTCTCTGTCTGTACTGTATATGTATGTATGTAAAGTATGTATGTATGTGTATATGTATGTATGTATGTCACCATATTAGTCCAAATCACATTCTCCCATGTAACACATGGTACAATAGACTATAGGGCTGCACCCTCATAGTCTATCGGTCACTTGTTTTAGTCGAGGAGACTGTTAGTCAATTAATCGATATTATCCTAGATATCCATGCTTACATATGTCCTGATAAATGATGAGCACACTGTACAGGGCAGAGGTCTTCAACAGGGGGTTCGGGACCCCTAGGGGGTCCTCAGAGGTTCTGCAGGGGGTCCTCCATATTATTTGATCCTAAACTTATTTTCCTCCAAATGTCAGAACATATATGTGAACATTAATACAACCTGTGCTATAATCTGTCAATAGTTAGTGCCCTACTTTTATACATGGCACTATAGGCCGGCCGCCCTACACATTATCGTTGGCCCGGCAACTCCATTTTTGAAGACCTCTGGTATAACAATCTTTAAAGTCCTTCTTCTGCATTTTTGCAACTAAACTTAAACTAAAACGTTTCACATTTGATGATAAATCAGATGACTAATTCAGCTGATTAATTAATTCGCTATTAGTCAACTAAACATTTCTTTAGTCGAGGACAGCCCTGCACTTGATGGTGTAGCAATGCTCCCGGTAGACAGCGTTCCGCTTACTGTATTTTGATCTGTATCGAGACTGGCAAGTGGATGGTGGAGGAACCTGTGCTTGAATGGTTTGGCAACTTTGTATACTGATGATGGACAGACCCCACCCAATTTGTATTTTTTTTTGTGTGTGTAAAAGACCATACAAAATACTCTAAACTCAAAAGAGAGAAAATATGCTGGTACCAGATGTATCCTTAAGCTAATTTCCATATGCATTGTCTCTAGTTTTGCTGCAATTTGAAGATATTCCCTGCCTTGCAATGTGTTTGACTGGTCACTCATCTCGTGACCCTTTTTGGAAATGTTTATTGAATGCAGAAATAACGGCTGTATTGACGGCTTTATTATAGTGGCCATATTGTCTCTTGCAGAGAGGCCGAATCACTGTACAGAAACTGACTTACAACTATAAATTGACAAGTACAAATGGAGCAATGTCGTAAAGTAGCTTTGTTAAAGTTGCCGTTCCGTTTCAGAGGCTGAAGACCATTCGGTATTTCCATTCCTACTAAATTGGCCCACTGACCTTCCCCGTTATGGGTTGAAGGTGTGTTAATTACATGAATCGGCTCGAGAAGTACTTTTCTGTAATAAAACCCTGCGTTCTCCTCCGTCTCGATGGCTCTCTCAGCTGTGAAGGCCAGAACTCTCCAGACGGGAGCTAATATCTGAAGAAAACATCTGTTGCTATGTCTCTGATGTGGCTGCCAAAGAGGCACCTGAAATAGACATTCCTCAAATCAAACACAGGAACGTGCTGCCTTGCTATATTAAGTCATTTTCATCTCCTAACACGCCTGACCTCAAAACCCCAGTGGTATACTGAGCTATAATGACATATAGTGCCATAGTAAATCCAAATCTGGAAAGGTTAGTCAAAAATGCGTGGAGTATTTAATAGTGTATAGAGCATTATAATTTCCCCACGTAAAGCCCTACTGTATCATTCATTATGTTTTAAGATGAGTGCTTTTTAATTCACGTTAAAAAAATCTATATATTTTTTTTCCTATTTTCTTTTCTTCAACTCCTATAGTCTGCAGTCTGTCACAGCACCCTGACAGTTTGCGAGATTTATTTTCTCCTATTTGGTTCGGTAACTGCACATGCTGCGTTCAGTGCCTGGCATGTCCATTCGTGCTCCGAGACGTTTAGTTATCCGAGATGTGGCATAGATAACTAGTAAAACCTGTTATTCCCTTTTGGTTTCCCCCCCCCCCCCCCCACACACACACACACACACACACACACACCAAAAACCACAGCACCCATGCTCTCTATCCTCTTCTTCTCTCATCTGACTTGCAGTCAGAACATCTTGATTTATGTAATTGCAGACCGAAACATCTGTCAAAGGCATTGCCGTTTAGAGAGCTAGAGCTATACAGCCCTTTTCCCTGAAAATGTCATTATGCCGAGCTCGCCTGCCTCTGGCCGTGCCAAGAAAACATTTGGAGCAGGGAGCTTTTGTGCCGAGGTATTTTGAGAGGGACCGAAAAACCGCAGAGAAGCCTGGTGGAGTAAACGTCCTGTTGTGACTTGCGTACTGGCAGAGGGGCCCGGGATGAATGCTGGTGTTCAGAAATAGCTGCGCACAGCTCGTTCTGCTCCATGGGGTGTTCTGGGTGGGGACGGTGAACACAGCGACACACAGCCTGGCGAGGCAAAAGTCTTTAGCAAATGGACCATGGCTCATAACCACCAATACATGATATCTGTGTCTGTTAAGACACATCCGTCTGGGGAGCCGTCCATTGAAATGGTTTCAAGAGGACAGGCACTTTCAAAGAAATGCTTTGCATGTGATTGGACGAACCTGTGAACCAGCAGTTTGTGTTTATCCACTCGCAGTAGAAAAGTCGGGAGAAGAGTGAAAACATATTTTCCATTGAGAAAACCTTTGCTCTTCTAATAAATTCTAATAAAACCGATGCTATATTGTATCATCTCTCTGCGTTTTCGACTCAAGTTGATTTTAAGTCACACCTAAACCACGCCTGTAGCTGAACTACGACACTGATTGGCAACACACTAGGTTTACCGGCCTGATTCACCTCGATTTCTAAGCTCTCCAGACTGATTCCAAAACCACCTAAGGCTACCTGACTCATGGTCCTCTTTGGAGACGCTATGGTCCTGTTTGGGGACCCTGTGGTTCGGTTTGGGGACCCCATGGTCCTGTTTGGAGACCCTATGGTCCTGTTTGGTTAGCCCTAACCCTAACCCTATGGTCCTGTTTGGGAACTCTGGTCCTGTTTTGGCAGCTGACCTTTCGGGGCGGACCCCAAGAGAGACAGAGAGTCCTAAAACAACAAAACAAAATGTACCCCCCACCCCTCCACCCATTTCTTGAGAACACCTCCTCCTATGCCTCCTCCATAGGGACTGACCCAACCCGTGTTGAGATGTGGAAGGGAGCGGGGGCGGGAGGGAGGGAAAGGGCGGGGATGGGGGGGTGAATTGAAGTTGGTGGTGTCAAGCGAAGAGTGAAAACATTAAAACAAAGAGTGTCACATGACCCTCCTCCCTCCCTCAAGTCGCCACTACAGTCTGCCGCTTGTCTGCCCCCCCCTCTACAGAAGCGGCCGGTGGAGGAGGAGGAGGTGGAGGAGGAGGGCCGGCGGCGTGCCAGAAGACCAAGGAGCACGACGTGATGCAGCGGCAGCGCGTGGTGGACCTGTGGAAGGACGGCAAGTCGGAGGGCGCCATCGGACAGGAGCTGCGCATGCCCAAGTCCACCGTGCACAGCATCATCGTCAAGTACCGCCTCAGCAACACCGTGGAGAACCTGCCGCGCAACGGCAGGCCCAAGAAGCCTTGACAGAGTGGGCGGGGTGGTGGACGGATGGACAGATGGATGGATGGATGGATCGATTGATGGATGCACGGATGGATGGATGGACGGACGGATGGATGGACGGGTGCACAGATGGATTGACGGATGGACGGATGGATCGATTGATGGGTGGACGGATGGATTGACGGATGGACGGATGGATGGATGGATGGATGGACCGATGGATGGATGGATGGACATATGGACGGATGGATGGATGGACCGATGGATGGATGGATGCACGGATGGATCGATTGATGGGTGGACGGATGGATTGACGGATGGATGGGTGGGTGGGTGGCCTGTTAGGAGAGAAGAAACCCCCTTTGGGAGGGAGCATGCAACGACTGACTAAGCAAAGCGTACACGGAACAAGAAGGAAAGGAAGGAGAGATCGAGGAACTGTATGTGCGAGGAGACACTCGGAGGAGCGGAGAGGGACGCCGCTGGAACGTGACGGACGCTCAACACAGCCAAAGGCAGATGGCTCTCTAAGTACGGAAACACTAGAAGTAAATCACCTCAAATGGACTGAAGAGGCTGGAGGCAACAGAGAGACCGAGAGGGACAGGGAGATGGAGAGAGAGAGAGTGAGAGAAAATAGCTGGCACTCGAAGATCAAACGCTGACGACGTCTGGCCAGAAAGAGGGCGACAGAGAGAGCTTTTTGAACAGAGTTGAGAGAGATGCCCCGTCTGGCCCGGCAGGCCAAATACTTGAACACAGAAGGGGAAAGCAGAGAAGCAGCACTCTCTGAAAAAGGCCAAACAATCTGACTTCTGAGACGGTGAGGAAGGGGGGGGGTGCTGGCCCGGGACAGGAGAGGAGGGGGAAAAAGAGAGTATGTTAATGCAATCAAGTGGAAAGTGCTCCGAGAATACAAATATCTGGAATCTGAAAGAGAGAAAAATGCAAAGAGAGCGGGACTGCGCTTCCGTGGACTCGCTGAATAATACGGCCGTTTGGATGCACCTATCCCTCACCTCCTAAAGAACCGACCCCCCATGGAGATATATATATATACCACCCTTTGATCCTATACTCCCTCATTCCTCCACAATCCACCCCCCCCCAACCCCCTCCGACCTCCCTCCTGGTGCAGACCACACACACACAGACTGAAACCCCGGCCATTCTATTCATTATCGGCTTAGCTGCCCAAGGAGCTGAGATAGGAATCGGACAGACGCATGGTTGGAAATATGGGGGGGGGTCATTTGGACAGAAGTACATTGCTCAAGTATAATACAATACTCCCTCTGGAGTCTTTCTTGCCATTCCAAAGACCAACCGAGCATAAAGAAGCACAGATATAGAAATTGGTCCTGGGTGGTTTTATATTTTGTGTTTTTTTTTTTTTTTTTTTTTTTTTTGATAAAACCAGCTTAGCCATTGGGACGTAGCATTGCTAGAAGAATGACCAATGGGATACGCTGATATCGATATGTACTGTATTAAAAAACAAACACATTTACACAACACCTCAGTAAATTGCTTAAAGGGGAATATCACTCAGAGTTTAATCTGAATTTTTGAGAACTGTTATCGCAAATTATTAACTATGAACCTGAAGTACTTTCTCCTGATGCCAGAAGAATGAATAACGCTGAGCTGGTATGTCAATCTAAGTGTGCTTTGTGCAGCCTTGCTCTTAACTTGAGTCAGAAATGAACTTCAGCCTAAAACGGCGTTCGCCTAAACATTTTCTTAAGAGGAGAGAGCTCTGTATTACAGCGGTACTCTTAAGTTACACACTGGAGTATGTCCCACGGCGCTTGAAATAAGAACTCTGGACTGTACTTCAGCCTGACAGCCCGTGTGAAGGGGGTTTGGGGGGGGCGGGAAGCAAGTCTTCTGTCTTACTTCTCTCGAGAGCGCTTGTGAAAGATCACGCACACGGGGCTACCTTTTCTGGGTCCGCACGAACAGCACACTTTAAAAAGCTTAAACAGTGGTATTTTCCTTTAAGCTGAACGGATGAAAGGCAGAGAAAGAGGGGCTGCTGTGTGACAATGTACGGCTCTGTGGAGTTCAATCTGCGTGCGTGTGTGCGCGTGTGTGTGTGCGTGCACGTCCCTGTGTGTTAATGCTATTTGTATTCTATATTTTACGTAGGTTCGCGTATGTTTGTACGCACAAGAGGTCGTAGTAATTTTTCTGCATCATATACTGTTGTCAACAATGCGCAATGAACCCACCGACAAACATACCTACTGGTAATAGACAGCATTCCTGGTTTCGTCTGCGTTTCTGCATGCACACGCTTGCACACGAACCATCGTAGTGGTTGCACCGCTGTGCAAATGTGCTGTCAGACGTGCGCCCGCTCAAAGCTAGCATTATGAATTCAGCAGCCCAACATTTCAGTTTTTTATTTATTTTGCACGATAATTGCTTTCATGCTCTGGTTTGTTTTGGCACATCTTCATCGTCGAGACAGATAGGGGGAATAGACTACGCTAGCACGCTGGACATTTCTCCCAGCGCGATAAGAGACGCAGGTCCTCCCTTTCTTGTGATATTTTAGATTTAGGTTTTCCTTACAGTCCAATGTCAGCATAATAAAACTGGCTGCAATGCCGAGCAGTAGCCTATAGCTTTGCAAGGTGTTGAGTTTAAAGTTGAACAAGCACAGGTGGAATGCATCTCTCACTATGGCAGTACCAAACACATTTATTGTGGGTTTATGATATAAACAATAATGTACCCCTTAGTAGTACCAAGAAGATTTTCCACTTTTCAGTGACCACCGGAATGAAAAACAAAGTGTGCCACTTTGTAACCATGACAACTGAAACTGCCAGCAGACTAGCTGGTGTAGCCACCGCCGAAGTCTCGACCTAGCCTGTGTTTTGATTCTGAACTTCAATTCAGTCCCCGTTAACAGATTAGGTTGTTGTTGTTGTGGTCTAGTTTAGTGTAAATCGCCAGACCTGCAGCATATATAACATGATTTGATCGTGGCCCGTCGCTTTGTAGCTGAAAGTTGGTTGTCTAGTAGTGGACGGTTCAGGATTTGGTTGCCTAGGTTATATGCATGTCTTGTATGTATGTATGTCCCACCCAAAAGGTTTCCTTCGTCTTCCAGTCAACGTTGCATGGTCTCTTGTCACTATGATGAAGAAGCTCCTCCCATCGTTGCTGTAGGGGAGGAGTCAGCCTCTTTTGGAGCATTCAAAATATATTTTGCATTCACTTCTCATTTCTCCAGGCAAATGAGATAAGACCACGTGTAATGTTAAGTTACACCTCACTCTCCGACACCTCAAAGAACACTGTAGGGACAGACGCTAGGGCCTGTGGGAATTTTAGCCTCTTTGCTCGCACGCCCGCAGGTTCGAGTCCCAGGTATGGACTGCCCGGTTACACATATTCAAAGATTTTACTGCCTGGCACTAGATGCACAAGGCGTCATGGGTGCCAAACGTACTTAGTTTGCCTTTAAGGTAAGGGCCTTGAAGAACTCTAAGGAGCAAGCTGCTATTTGACTGTATTCCTCTTTCGTTGAGATCTACCGTCTTTAAACGTCTGTGTGTGTGTGTGTGTGTGTGTGTGTGTGTGCGTGCGTGCGTGCGTGTGTGTGTCCAGGTCTGGATTCTTTCTTTCTTTCTAAATGTGTCTCCTATCCTCTCTGGTTGCCTCTCCACCCCCTCTATCCCTCCTGTTTTTCCTCAGCTCTATTTGCACAACTTTTATCAGATCGGTGCTGTCCCTCGCACACAGCGAGTGCTCTCCCTTCCTCCATCTCTCTCTCTCTCTCTCTCTCTACCGCTCTCTCTCCCCCCCCCCTCTCTCTCTCTCTCTCCCCCCCTCTCTCTCTCTCCCCCCCCCTCTCTCTCTCTCTCCCTCTCTCTCTATCTCCCTCTCTCTCCCCCGCTCTTTCCTCTGAATTGGCCTCTCCTGGAAAGTTGCCATACCTTTTTCCATAAGCACCCCTTCCCCACACTGTATGCCTGTTCACACACTCTTTTCAGAAGCAGAGAAAGTTGTGCGTGTGTGTGCGTGCGTGCGTGCGTGTGTGTGCGTGTTCCACCCAGGCCCACCACCACCACCACACACTACTCCAGGAGTACGGTTTATCACAGCTTTGATCTGATCTGGGGTGTTGTGACAGTTTGTGCGTCCCCGGGGGGCGCAGCGGCGGGCTATTCTTGGCCGTGTTTTGGAAGAAGCGGCGAACTGTTCGCCCTCGACGCCCCGACTGCTGGCGAGGGCTGTGTGTGCGTGCGCGTGCGCAAGTGTGTGTGTGTGTGTGTGTGTGTGTGTGTGTGCGCGCGCAGTCAAGTATATGTGTGTGTGTGTGTGTGTGTGTGTGTGTGTGGTCACGTGTGTGAGTGCATTGTCTGTATGTGTGTGTGTGTGTGTGTGTTGGTATTTTTATACCTACAGCCAGCCCCAATTCTTTCGTGTTCATAATTTTCTTTAATTTTTATTATTGTATCTTTGTTTGTATACGACATGATATGACATATAAATGACAATACTCTGAAATGTACTGTATTATGCAAGTTTGCTCATTAAAAACGTTATTAAAGACTCTTCCATAGCAGAAGCCTGAATGCCTTTTGTGGAAAGTGGTAAACACAGGATTTTGAAGCTTAATATACGGTAGTTAAATATTAGGCTGTATTATCATTCTTAAACATTCATCTGTGTGGACTGCAGATTTGACCAATGTTGCCTAATAGTTATTTCCGCAAAAATACTCCCTGACAGACGTTTTCTCTATTTGTGATGGAACATGCTAGCTTGTCTTTACTGCGTAGCTGGAAATCGGTTGTAATCTATGCTACAGTATGATAACATACTGTATGCTATAAGCAGGGTTGGGAAGTAACTGATTACAGTACATTTAATCAGTTAGCCTACATGTAACTGTTACCAGCTAAAATATTGTAATCAGATATTGGTTTTCATGATTCATGATTTACTTCTAGGGCTACTTTCAGATTTCAGAGTTTTGCAGAAGAAAATGTCATAAAACAATTGGCTGTTTTCTTAATGACCTTTTCAATAATTAACTGAAAATGTTTTATCTGCAACAATACATGCACAAGTCTACCAGGAGCATACAAAATATGGTGCGCCAACACAGTAAATAATTTTGGATGGCGTTTCAAATAACACATTTTTAGGTTGAAGTAATCCAAAAGTAACACAAAGTAATCAGATTATGTCGCTACATTTAGGCATTCCAAAAATGACGTTACTGATTGTCATTTTTATCTGGCAACTAGTAACTGTAATGGGTTGCATTTACAGTAAAGCGTAACCTAGGTAACTGATCACGCCCCACCCTTCCCTTCCCACAGTGCTGAACGGGCCTCCCATGTCCATCAAGAAAGAGCGGGAAGCCGAGCTTCTCTTCGGCAGACGGGAACAGCGCAGCGGCGAGATCATCTGCATTGACGACTGACCGACAGGCGCTCCGCTACGAACTCTACCGTCGCGCTTGTCCCCGCGCAGCTTACACGCATTTCACGCGTTAACAAATATTCCTCTTATCTTTTTTTTGTTTTTGTTTTTTTGCCATTGACGCAATTTAGCATCTGAACATGCTGTTGTGGCATACACAGCGATAATATTGCATTGTAAAACTGACTTTAAATGGGAGGTAACTCGATTGCGGTTGGGGTTTTGCTAATTTGTATTTTGTGAACACGTGCGCACAGACACAATGTCACTTCACTACAGCAGTAAGAATCCTCTAAACCGTGTTGTCTGATGAACGGCATTAAACCTTGTGGTTAGAATCACACGTGTGTCTCATAAATCCTCCCATATTTTTTTTAAATGTCACTTCTGCCTCAAAACCATTATACTCCTCATAAACAGCGGCCTTGCGGAGGCCATCTTGACGCACTCGCACGCAGTCACGCAACACGCGCGTCTTTTGCGAAAACCTCAAACCTAGAATCTTCTATAGACCTCACTCAGTAGACCGGCGACCATATGACTTGACCTGCCAGATACCGGAGGGCGGGACTTTGCATGTGAGCTCCTCCTACTACGCCGTCCGTCCGTCAAAGCATGCTCTCTAATCACAATGATGCTGAGTTGTGTTAAGGGGATGAAGAGATCTCACTATAAAGCTGTGCCTACCGTCGTTTTTTTATTATTGTTTCTAATAACCAACTCAGTTCAGACGAAGGCCTTAAGCAAGGCTACTGGTGTTGGCCCCCTTTTCATTTGACTCCACTGGTACAGGTCGAGAGGGAAAAATCTATTATAAGTTGTTGTTTGTAGTCGAGCTGGTCGCCCTCCCCGATAATGGAAAAAGTGGTGGGTTATAATTCATGTACAAAGCTTTTCAATAAGGATTAGGATCGTATTTTTTCTGTTTTTCTATTTTACGGTAACCTCCTATGAATGTTTGTATTCTTGCTTACCTCATAAGCAGGTGAGTATTATTAATTGCTTTTGACTGCCATTGCATAATCTTTATACATATCCCTGTTTACTTCCTGTTTCCCTCCTTTTTTCCCCACCCAAGGTTGTTTCTTTCTATTATTCTGTGATATTCTTTGCATATTTAAACTTCTCAGTCGTGTTTTCGTGTTTATGACCATTGTTGTCGATGTCGCTGTTTTCCTCGCTGTTACTATTTGAGAAAAAGCTTCTACCAAAAGAGACATTTTTTTCTTTCTTTAAAAAAAAAAATGGAACTGGTGAATACAAACATCACAGCATGTGCACTGTGGGTCCTCTTCACCACTGTGTTGTCTTTTAATAGTGAGAGAAAGACACAAAGATGTTCAGCTAACTTCAATGGTTGATGTATTCCAAGAAAGCTTTTCTTTTTTGTTTCACTCGCTTACATGTTAGACTAGGGGCTTGCAATTATTCATAACATAGTGTAACTCTACATGCTTTTATGAGTGACTTGGAAATATACTGTCTACTAAATGAAGAACACAACGTTTTGTCAGGAAAATCATGTACCGGGAGAAGAATTGAGTCTGTTTTATAAGCTGTATAAATAAGATACGCCTTAATAAACACATGTATAGTCATATAACAGAAGTAATAACCTGATGTCACCTTGTAAATGCTAGGTAAATTAGTCTACTATATAAGCGAGAGCATATTTCTAAAAATGACCGTAGGTAGCTAGGAGCTAATTTATTCCCTAAGCAAGTAAAGCGTTTCCCGAAAGAAGCGTTTGGTAACCCCGACATAGACTAAAATTGTTTTGTCAAAATAAGCACTTAACTTTCTTCCATTTTTACCTTTTCTTTTTCAAGACTTTTGTGTTTATTTCTGGGTATATCGTGTCATTGTGTCAAAAAAGCAACGTCAATGATAATTCATCTCTATTTCTTTCTTTTTTTTTTGGTTTGTAATAAAATTGAAAGAAATTAAAAAGTAGTTTGTTTTTGTTTTTTTGTGTGCATTTAAAAAAAGGTCATACAGGGTTTTAATAAACTTATTTTTTTTCATTTCAGATTATTCTGATTCAGATTCATATTCATATTTCAGAGTGTGGACAGCATGAAGTGGAAAAACATATCGCTTAACAGTGTACAGTTCACTGCCTAGAAGCCATTACGTTTGTCCAACAGCCAAGATGCCTTGTATTACTGCGTGTGTGTGGGGAGGTAGTAACTGACATTCAGATGTACGTAGGCCTGGCCAAGCAGCAGACCTTTAGACACGCAAGACTGTTGTGACACATGCTGAGTCACTGTTCTGTGACACGCGGTTGCCTCACCATGTTCATAACGTGGTGATGTCAGCCGGGGGGGAATATGGAGAACTACTGTTATATTGCTGACGCGGATTCATGAGCGTTGACCTTCAAGGCAATATTTCAGTTATTGGTTTGGCCTCGAAATTACACAATTAAGAAATTGTTTGTGCCCTTTAAAAACAATAATAAACATTTAAGGCATTTTAAGAGCCCATTCCACTGTGCTATTGGCTGAGTGCCTGGACACATACCATGGACCCTTGGGCTCCGCTGCTGCTTTAAGAGAACCCCATGACCCTGCTCCTTGCTCCTGTGTAGACAAATGTTAGCCACTTGATAACATGCTGTGGCAACTCACCCATTGTTATTGAAAACAGCATTACGGGTATAGTCAGCGATTGAAAGCAAATACACTTTTTCTTGGGTCAAATTCATCGAATATACGCTATAGCTGTCCCTTCTGTGTGCATGCTGGAAAGATAGGTAAAGATAAGACAAGATAAAGGTATTCCTACCAGCCCTGGCTCTAACTAACCTGACATACCAGATGGATTGTTGTCACAAGTCCATCCGGGGAGCCGTACATTTGAACTCTTTGTAAAGGGCAGGTACTTTCAAAAACAATACATGGCAGTTGATTGGATGAACCATCTGGTCGTTTTTGCTGTCGGCACACCTAAACCAGGCCCGTGTAGCTATAAACACGACGCTGGAAAGTTCAGTTGCTACTCGGACACGTTCAAAATGATTCAGAGGCTTTCCAGACTGATTTTCACGGCGAAATTAAACTGAAGCTCGCGAGATCAGGGTGGTCTCACGAGGATAGGCTCTAACAGGAACACAAGCAAAATGGCGGGGGAGGAAGAGCTTCTGCGGGCGTGGCCTGTGGCAACGTGAAGGTAGAGGTATGTTTTGTTTTGAGTTCAAATATCAGGCTTTCTAAAGAATGACTGACTCGACCTTTAAAAAAAAAAAAAAAAATGTAGCGGACACTCAAACAGGGAGAATGTGTGACCCTCCATCACTTGCTCGCTGAGAGGTGTGCACCCCTCTCTGCTCCCCCTTCTACACTGCTCCAAGGCCCAACACTGTTCTCTACCCCTTCCACTTTGCAACCATGTGCTATTATGGCATTGTCAGGACCTTTCATTTATCCTTGGATGACCTGTGTTCGTTGACGCTAAAGTTAAACAGGGTTATGTTTGCTTGTGTAGAAAATTTAATCAAGGAAGCAAAGTCAGACATCGAGAGTAATTATGCCTTATCAAAAATAATAATAAATAAAAAAATGGATGAACACTCTAGAAGGTATATATTTACCATTTATTTAGAGTGAGTTAAGATAAACTCCAGGCATTACATACTGTACATCATCATTTTACACACAATGTCCTTCACAGACAATTCTTGGTGTGAACGGTAATAAACTTTGACATTTAGCAAAATAGGAATTGGGGGAGGGAAGTCAGACGAGGAAATGTAAGGCAGGTTTTTCCTCAAAGGAATTCAGCTCTTGGTTCAGGTTCAAAATCAGGAAGTGAAAATGTGTGTGTGTGTGTGTGTGTGTGGGGTTGTAATCAGTCTAACAGTTAATATTTTGGGTGCTTATGTGCGTGCACACGTGTATGTTTGTTTGTGTCACTTAAAGGAAAATTAAAATGATTAGGAAATCAAACAGGAAGTAAAGTCCACAATCCAATCCCACTTTTTTTCCACTTGCAAGCCACAGATGAAAAATGCATTTTTGGCCACCGTTAAAAACTACGTTTCAACGCAGTAAAGTGCTTAGGAGAAGCCATTGTGGTTTGTCCACAAAAACTACTTATAAATGTATAAACAGGATTATGAGAGCATGACCTACGGTCTAGAAATACACCGTTTGCATTGCACTGTGGAGTATTACAGCATGCAACACCGTAGAGACTTGACGATAGACGTGTAATTAAACCACACGGGAAAATGGTTTTTACTCCAAATCATACACCAAAATAAACGAAAATATTAAATTGATTAGAAAATGAAAGCAGGTGTTTTAAATTCAAAGTAAATGAACTGGATTCCCAATATTCCAAGAATAATAGCTTTAACAGATTGCCCAAATAATTGTCTAAATACATTTTAATAGTTTTATTATAACAAGTTAAGATGCTACAGTACGTGTTCCTCAGCTGTAATACATAATGTTACTGTAACATAAAGCGTTTGCATTGAGCAGCCATCTTAGGTGTTTAATAAGTCTTGTATAAATGACTAGGCAGTGGTGGGTAAAAACAATAATTAACACGGATACATTGGTGAGAACCTAGCCGCCGTTTTAAAGCATCTTGATTTCACAAGCTCTGCCTCTGACGTTTACTTTAGGTGGTCGTCCAATCGTCTTGAATCACTGATTTGCTGTTCCAGTTGGTTGGTACAGTAGTGTCTGCTAGTATTTTTTTGACACCTATTGACTGAGAGTCGAATTTAGAGTTCCCAGACCAAAGAATGAGGCGAACTTGCGATGTCGAGGGTTTTAACCAGGCTGTGAGAACCTGCAAACACATTTGAACATTAGTTTTGCACATTCACTTTAATATTTCTCTGGTTTGGATTTATAGGAGTAAGCAAATATTTCGAGACTACTACTAATCTAGTAGCAGTCAGCATATTTATCTTGTTTGCTATGCAAATACGTGTTTACAAACAAACTGAGAAAGTGTTACAAACATAAAACTGAATTGGAGGCATTATTACACCAGTTGTCCGCAGAAATATAATAACCAAGGGTGCAAGAGACTAGATAAGTGCTGTTTGTGCAAATATATCTCCAACTAAAGTAGAGCATTTCCATGGTCATTTGATACAAAAACACCTTTTAATGTGAAGTAATGTGAAGTGGTAATATATTATTAAAGTGGTAAAACGTTAGCAGAAGAATAAAAAAATCCAGGAATGATCACAGCTTTGCTACTCGTTTGGTTCAAAACAATACCCATATTCATACTTTCTCACATGGCAATATGGCACTGCAACTTGATGTTGTAGATTATAAATTAATACTCACAATGTATATATGACATAACAATTATAGCTATCAAAATAGATTTTAAAAGCACAAAAAAAAGTTTAAGTGAGGCACTTGTTTTGAACAGATGAATGCTTAATTATTTGCACCTGGAAAAGTTCAACTAATAAAAGGCGTAAATCTGGGACCTTATTTATAAAAAGGCCTTTATTCTGGGGAATGAGTACGTAAAAAAAAAAACAATTCCCATCTGTGCTTTTCAAAACCTTGAGCTTGACATGAAAATTGTTCCCGCTTCTACGCCAGCACTTCAGTTGATCAGCACATAATTCGAAGCGCTATGGTGAACACAACACTCTATGAAAAGGCTTGCTGTATTGAACACAAGTACAGGTCATGTATAGCACGGCGATCCGACTTCCAAACTCCTCAGGCACCGGTGATTTAGCAGTGGAATGAACAGCGCTGTTCAGTCACTGGCAATCCAATCCTCACAGAGCGCAGGAGCATCTGATAAACGTATAAAGGCCGTAGTGAAGATCCAAGTGTTTGCTTTTCAAACCCCCGCATCCGTTTTCGGGCGGGTTAGCGTGCATACAGGTCAGTTGTTCTACTCCCAAGGAGCACTTCTAAGTTGCATGACGTTCCACGTACAACCTTGATAATCCACATGGGGTCTTTGGTGATGGGAGCGATCGCGTCGTAAGGTCCGCGTGTCCAGACAGCGACCCTTAAAGTGCGGTCCCAACGAAAACACTCAAACTGCCACCGCAGCCAGTCAACAGTCACCGGCTATACCGACCACCACTCCGAGAAGAAAGGCGCCCTCCTCTCAAATCCCTGCCCACCCACCCCCCCCCGCCCCTCCTTCCCTCAGTTGACCCTAAAGATGCTGAAGACGTGCAGCGAGCTGGACTGGTTGCCGGGCGCCTGGAGGTTGAAGGATTCACCGGTGAGTGCTTGCAGCTGCGCCCCCCGGCCCAGCCGCAGCAGGCCGGACACCTGGCAGGGCTTGAGGAAGTGGAAGGAGTGGGGGCCCGCGGCCGGGGTCGTGCCGTAGCCCTCCATGCACTGCAGCCTCTGCAGCCGCTGGCCGCGGGCCTCCACGCTCAGCTTGACATACTGGGACTTCTGCTCGTTGAACACCACCTGGAGGGGGGAGAAGTTACTTACTTACTGACTGACTGACTGTACACACACACACACACACATACATACTGTACATACACATACAGTACAATACATACCTGGGGGGGTTACTTACTTACATACATACTCACATACTCACTTACTTACTTACTTACTTACTTACATACATACTGTAGACACACACACACATTCATACACACACAGTACATGCACTATATGTGTCTGGAAAAACGATTAGCGAATGATTTGCTAATAGTTTTTCCAGCCTATTTTACTAACTCTACTTTATCTTTAAAGTAGAGTTAGTAAAATAGATTATATTTAAACCGAAACCAAGCCAAAACACCTCTGTCTTTAATGCCATAGGCTGCTCCCTCAAAAGCTCCGCCCCCCAAATTGAACAAGCATTGCCAAGGCTGGGACATTGCTGTGTGCTGCATCACCCTGTGTTCCCATTTATAGAGCTAGGGCTGTGTAGAAACACTAGCACCAACATGCACGCGGTACGGCTAGACAGCTAGCGGAACGTAGCGGAGATATTTGCAGAATTTGACAAAAGATGTATTTAGCTTTCCTATCCTACTCCAGCTGGGTTTGTGAACTGCAGGACATGCAAGTTATATATCTACTAGAGCTAGTCAAAATCCACCTCAAGGTTTGTAATTGGGGAACACACAAACCCTCGTCTGACGTGATGGGTTGGTCATTGAAGCAGAGTGAACAAAAACAGAATCTTGCATAGCCAAGCTTTAATTCAACAAAATCTTTTATAGCCAAGCTTTAATTCAACAGAATCTTGCATAGCGAAGCTTTAATTCAACAGAATCTTGCATAGCGAGGCTTTAATTCAACAAAATCTTGCATAGCGAAGCTTTAATTCAACAAAATCTTGCATAGCGAAGCTTTAACTCAAGTAAATCTTGCACAGTGAAGCTTTAATTTACTCATAATATACTGTATGTTAGCAGGCAATGGGACGAGTCAGAACATATATGGACAATAACCATACATAAAAGAGAAGGCTGTGTTTACGCTCTGACCAACCGTACTGCGTTGGTTGTAGTTCTCCCAGTAACTCCCAGTAACTCCCAGAACACTGACCTGGCAGTACAGGAAGTAGACGCCGGCTTTCTCCACGGTGAAGATGCCTTGTTCTCTGTTGTACGTCACCGCTTTGCTCATGTTCAGTGTCTCCTCCTGCCACCCCTTTATCACACCGCTCTGACCCACTAACACACGCACACACACACACGCACGCACACACACACACACACAGGTAAAAGACAACAGGCGAGAGGGTTTCCCAGCTCATTGTTACATTGAAGGAGCACTCCTGGATGTGTGTACAGAACCCGTCCCTGTGCTTGAAACTAGGGATGGCACCGATACGATACTGAGATCGGATATCGGTCCGATACTGGCTTAAATAGCTGGATCGGTATCGGTGACAATTGCACAGTTATAACAGTGTTCAATTAAATGTATTTACACACTTAGGTCTGCTGTCAAGCATCAGCCCTGTCTAACCTACCCAGGCCACACTATCAGCAGCAGGTTTCTAACATGCATCCAAGTCCTAGAGATTGCTGCTACAGTTTGACTGCCAGCATCTTTCCGGAACCCCACAACTCAAAAGCGTTTATCATAGAGGCGGTGCTAGTACGTTTCAATCAAACTTCCTTACGTACTATCAGACGTCCTGCCTTTAGCTCGCCCAAAAAGAATGTTTAAAACCATCCAGAGAGCGGCGGTGGAAAACCGAAATGTACAGCATAAGCTGTTGTCTTCATCTTGAAGGGAAACTTCTGTTTTATACACGGTCAACAAGCGCTTTTGCATTAAGGGGTTCTATACTGATGCTCGCGGCGAAATTTAATTAGAGCGTGCAAGATCAGGATCATGAGGCAATATCCTTTCATAAGGGAGGCCTTCACGAAAGGTTCTTGTGGCGGGAACCTCGGGTGCTGAGAAATTAATACAACACGGGAAGTGCCACACCCTGCAGAGTTCATCGAATGGTCGCTTGAGGCTGGCTGCAATAGGGAGTCAATCCCCATAGACTCCAATGTTACAGTTGTCTCTATGACAACTGTAAGGCAGGCACATTTTTAGCAGATAAAAATATATTAGCCACACATTTATCCCCTTATAATGAATAGGGGGGCGTTACAGGTGGAGTGAGGTAATGCAAAGATGGCGACGGCCAGAGCAGCTCTTACCTTGCTGAAAGGAGTCTTTAGTTACTAGTGGGAAGTCAGTGGGAGAGAGAGAGTGAGAGAGAGAGAGAGGGGGAAAGTCAATTACCATTTTATGACTACAATTGTATAGGGGGGCACATGTGATTGAAACCACTTCTGCAGATGCTACACAAGGAGGCTGTGACGGATCTGCCAAGGTACTTACTCTCAAAATGGGACGCCACTTTTCGCCCGATGGCATTCTTCCCTCGCACCGTTCCCCCTTTCACAAAGACGAGAGAAGGAACACAAATGGGGGTGACTGCGATCACAAAACGTATCTTCCTTACACACGGTATTAACGAAACATATTAGTGTTGTGTTCGGGTATTTACATTCCTGAGTTTTAGGCTGACGCGCTTCGCAGACAGCGCAGTGCTTCATTTCTTTGCGCTTAAATATTTCCATAATCTGTTATTGTCTGTCTGTGTGTGTGTGTGTGTGTGTCTTTTTGATTTTTCATTTTTTTGTCAGTAGGAGGTCATCTCAGCGCCAGCTGCTTCTAGTCACGTAGAGGATACAGAATATAGAGATCCCTGGGAGGAGGGGGGGGGAGGGGAGGGGAGGCATGCGGAGGTGGAGAGAGAAAGAGGAAGATGGGGGGGAGACTGGGAGAGGTGGAGTGGAGGCAGACTGAGTTGTGCGTGTGCGTGTGCGTGTGTGTGTGTAAACACGACAGGGAGACAGACACGTAATAAATGACAAAAGCAGTTGAAGTACATGATGATAGTCAGGGAGAGTGAGACTAAAAAAGTGAGAGAGAGAGAGAGAGAGAGAGACAGAGAGAGAGAGACAGAGAGACAGAGAGTGAGAGAGAGAGAGAGAAGCTGTGCCATGGGTTTAATTTTAGCTTTGCTACCTAGATTTGGCTACAACCTCCTATGCATGAACTGTGAGAATGTACATTAGTGCATTATGCAGCCAAATATTAGGAGGGGGGTGTTTGGGGGTGGTGGTGGTGGGGGGGTCTTGCAATATATATACCCCCCCACTCCCTGGCGCTAAAATAATAGATGGGCGTGTCTGT
>JAODUE010013198.1:0-26546 GCA_027564755.1 Amblyopsis hoosieri | reverse complement strand
CCCCCCCCCCCCCCCCCCCCCCCCCCCCCCCCCCCCCCCCCCCCCCCCGGCGCCCCCCCCCCCCCCGCGCCCCCCCGCCCCCCGCGGGGGGGGCGGCACTCAGACTGGGCTGCTATCTGCGGGATCATCTCTGCTAAGAATGAGATCCCTCTTACGACCTTCACCAGATCCTTATCTTAAGGCCTGCACCACAGGACCAAGGTGTGTGTGTGTGTGTGTGTGTGTGTTTTTTTATGAGAGGCCGTATAGGCCATAATTCATACTTGTTTCACACTTAGTCTCACACGTACACCACTATACTATCACACATGTACTATCATACTCTCACACATGCAATACTCTCATACAATATCATACTATCATGTGTATATACTAACATGAGTATGCTTGAGTGCAGGGTAAGAGTATGATAGCGTATGTGTCAGTATGATAGTACATGTGTGAGAGTATAGTGGTGTATGAAAGCATGAATGATGGCCTATACAGCTTCTCATATTATGTGTGTGTGCGTGTCCGCATACACATGTATGTGTGTATGTACGTGTACAGTATGTGTACTGTGTGTCTACCTGATTGACAGGGAAAGAGGTGCTTGTGTGAGCCAATATGCGATTGTACTTGAGTGAGAGTGTGTGTGTGTGTGTGCGTGTGTGTGTGTGTGAAAGAGACGGTATGTCCCGTGTGTCTGCCTGATTGACAGGGAAAGAGATGCCTGTGTAAGAAAATACAGTATGTGGTGTGATCTGCGTGTGCGTGCACGCTTGTGTGTGCGTGCGCGCGTGTGTGCTTGCAGCTCAAGTTGCTCTTTGCATTGTTGCCATCCTGTTTGTACCCGTGACAGCGACCTCACACCTTCTGATAAGACGCCTGACGAGGCCGAGATGACCAGTGTTACGAGGTCACCCCCTCGTTACCACGACGCTAGCGAGACACGCGGTAGGTCACCTTCTCGCTACTACGACGCTAGCGAGACACGCGGTAGGTCACCTTCTCGTTACCACGGCGCTAGCGAGCCAAGATGCTAGCGAGACACGCAGTGTCGTTTGGATGGCCTCTGTTTGTCTCACCTTCTAATAGTTTACCCAAACTCCATATGACTGAGTACCAAAGACTTTCTGGGCATTTGTAGTGATCTAAACCAGCGGTTCCCAACCAGGGGTTTGGAGTTCCTATATGCAGGGTCACACTTTTCAGGGATCCATGAGATGCTAAATATCTATCTTTTTATACTTATCAAATGTGTAGTCTGTACATTATATATAGTTATGTTTTACTGTAATGGAAATGGTTCATAGCTCAGGGCTCACGTATACAGTAATGGTCCCAAGTGGACCCAACGTTAAATTGGCCATCACTTTTACAGTGTGTCATGAGTAATGAGTCAAGTGTTCAGCCTCTTCATAAAGATATCAGAAAATTAGCTTAGGAATGTGAATTATTTTTGCTCTATTTCAATATGATGAACGGTGATGCATTAACGCAATAGACCAGCGTTACAAAAGTAATACTTGATAGATGACTAATCCGACCAGTTATAAACATGCCAAATAAGAGTTATTGCTCGTCCAATAACACTGTCTATTAGACAAACACTAGCTCCACAAAAATTGTGGTTTCATCTGCGAAAACAACACAATGGATTTCCTATATTTGCATCAATCAGTGATAATAGATTCCACTCCACTGTCCCGGTTTACATGAGTAAGCTATCCAGGGACTGTGCTAAGACTGTAATGAGTGGATTTGGCATGGAGAGGAACACCACTTTGGTTTATGGAAATTAAAATCGGGCTTATCCACAAATGAGCACAGGTGGTTTTGGGGTTGTTGTTTATTATTCCTTTTTTTTTTTTTTTTTTGCGTATATTTAGGGGATTTTATTTCAGCATTTTCATGGTTTTGATAAAGGCTGCTTGTGTTGTAATGAATGGGTGATGGGGGTGGGGGGAGAAAGCCAGCTGCAACTGGAGAGACTAGAGAGAGCAAATTGAAAAGTGTTAATCAGCAACTCAACTGTTGTAGAAAGTGAATGGAAAATCCAATTTGCCATTTTTCTGTTGTCTAGCAAACCAGTTGTCTCCGCGTTATGCACCTGCAGTGGTTGATTTAATTGTGCCTGGATTCTAACCCGAGCTAAGCAACAGAAAGACACATCAGTGCTTGAAGAGACATGATTTATGGCCCTGACACAAAATTAATTGTGTTTGCTGTATTGTTACAGTTTAATTTTACGAACGATTTCCTGTAATTCTGTTTTGCTTGAGCTGGCCCTTGTAATGTTTTTCTTTATAAAAAATAAAAAAATAATTCAAAATCTCAGCTCTTCTGAAACATGCACCGTAAATAGGGGGAAGAAATGAATAACATGAAATATTATAACTTCTCTATTTGTTATTGCAAATCTGACTACATTTAAAAGGTCGATCACTGATCACTATCAGTTATAATGTTCCACCCCAGCTTACTGTTTATGTTTGAGCGCGAGTGGCACACGTCTAAACATCTGAAACCAAAATCAACAATGCTGAGGTTTATAATCGCCACATGCCTTAGTACCTGCCCATCATATAGAAACTGTATCTTATACCTGCCAAACCATAACCAACATTACCTCATCTGTATCTGGGGTATGGTTGACAAAATAAAAAATGCACAGTATACTACCTGTGTGTTGGCCTTATACTTAGTGATAGTTTGTCCTAGTGGAGGCTAGATGGAAGCTAAATTTATCCCCAAAGACATCCTTTTTAAATAAGTATATTGATCATTACTTTCCGGCAAAGGGATTACCAAGTGTCAAAAGATAATTAAATTAATATACAGTATGACACCAATATTGCTTTCAAAACACTGGATATAGAAATTTTTTACTCGGGCGAGGGAGTATGGTTTCCCTTAAATGAAATGGCAAAATGCAAATGTGTGTGCAGACTACTGCTTGCATAATTTTTTTAGTTTAATGAATGTATACAGTGTTCTGAATAGTGTAAAAAGTGGTGCTTTAACACTTGAGGTAGCAAATTATTACATGTTAAACAAGACTAATACATATTTACAACTTGCTACAGTTATTTTCTGAAGTTCTGAAAATGCAGACGTTTTCCCCTTCAAGGGACAATAGGATTACGCCTAACACGATAATGTTGTTTGAATCAGTGTTGTTTCGCTAATGGCTGCAAAATAATCTAGAATTACGCCTTTAAAAGGGGAAATTGATAAGATTGTAAGAAATTGTAAGATCATCCTGATTTTGAGCATCAGGGTCATTAGGCTAGTTTTACAGGTCGACCACCTCACCTCAATGTCTAGTTTTTAGGGTAGTCCTCTCACCTCCATGCATTGGGTTGAGCAATGTGATGATGGGTTCTGTTTAGACAATCAGAACGCACCCACCTTGACGCTGAAAGTTTACTGACAGGGTCCCTAACGGACTTAAACAGAGTTACACAACTCGTATGAAGAACAAACAGCTTGCAAAAACGGGATGGCTATTAGCAAACTTTTGATAGCATAGTTTCTTCAAAATAGGACTTTATTAACAATACAGTGGAGAGGAACAAGGACTAGCCCCAGTTCATCTCCATTTTCACACTACAATATGTTGTCGTCTTTTCTCATCAGAAGTAATTCACTCCTAACGTAAGCCTCTTTGCATAAATAAATCAGTGGCCAAATGTCAAATGGAAACGCTACTAGAGAGCCATGCAGACAAAGCATGCATATGCAACGCGCAACACAATTAGCGCTTTAAAGCAAGAGGTGTGTGGTGATATCATTTTGCGGCAGATGGAACAATGTTAGCGAGAATATTAATGTTGTCGTAACACTCCAGAATGTCTCCTTCATTGCCGGAGTGTAAGCAGAATAATTAGCCATGGGGAGGCAACACAAAATCCACTTATCTCAATGAGCTGCTGACCAGCTTTCCACATCCTGTCTGTGACATATTCCCCTCTCCGAGCCATCGACCGCACCTCTTGCTTTCATGCTGCACAACTCCTAGACAAGGGAGGGGGTGCTGAGAGGTCCACATTTACATTGAGTTAATATTCTCTTTCATCGACAGCTTCTGAGGGCGAGCGAGGAGGTTGACGACTGAAGAGAGAGAGGGAGAGAGAGAGAGCAGGGAGGACGAGTAGGGTTCTGACTTTGTTCTTTCACCAACCAGCTGCACATCTCTCTCTCTCTCTCTCTGTCGCGGTGGAGCCGGCCTATTGTCCTGCGTCCACAGGGCATTATCTCGCGAGGTCACCGTGCCAGATGTTGTCCAGCGGGGCATTCCATGCGGTACGGGCCAGTGACACTGAAGCAGCGCTGCGGAGCGAGCTTTGACATTCTTGGCTCAGACGTATGGAGGAGAAATGTGTAACCCCTTTCTGAGGTATCTCTCTTTTAAGGAGACTAGTATTTGTATATACAGTTATTCTGTTATACAGTATTATTCTCATTTGGATTTGCGATATGTATTTTGTATTTGGTTTTAATTTCCTCCTCTCGATATTTTTCACCCATTAAAGGCCCTTTAACAGGTTTTACATGAAAAGCACTTTGCTTAATCCTTGAATTCCTCTAGGTTGATTTTGTTTTAATAACCATGCCAGTATTGAAGTCCAATATGAAGTCAACATTCTAGATCATTAAATCATCGGACATATTCATATTCATACAGGACATAGAGTTAATTCAAATAATTTATAGGTGATGATGCTATATAACTAATTTAAATATATTTTATGATTCATTTAGATATTGATCTTTGACATGATATCTTTGTTAACATACAGAAATGTATAGCGGCCGACACCTGCACATAAACGGGCAAATGCACGTGCATGCAATTATACACACACACACACACTTTCATTTTGTGTATGTCTGGCCAGCTGTGTCATTCCTGAACTGTTCTCGTCAATCCATATTTCATTTCCTGCAGGGCTGAGGCAGGCATCTCCCCACTGGCGTCCATCTTGTCCAACTGTCACCTCTCGCACGCTTCACAAGGAGGATGAATCTGTTGATGTTTGTCAAGACATTTCATTCTCCTTTTCGCTTGTATGTTCTTGACGTTCCCTTGCTTTTCTGTTATACAGGCATCAGTTGTTCGGACAGTTCCAGAATCTTTGCAAACTGCATTTTTTTTATTTTTTATATATTTTTAATATATATTGGAGATACAGTACCAGAGAAGAGACACCCTGTTTTACAGTAGGCTAATTTGGCAAGCACATGACCTAATGCCAGATTGACAGCTCTCTGGTTATGTTGTGTGAGGTTTACATGTAGATCATAGTTGTCTTATTGCTTTACTTTCACAAAACACTTTAACGGTTGCATATAGCAATATGCCATAGTGTTGCACCCACAACACTGCATTGGACTACCTAAAACCCTAATCCAATATAGTACAGGGATGTTCATTTTGATTAGTTCAGTCAATGACTGTAAGTACTCCATGGTGCCAAGGCAATAGCTTTTGAATATAAGAGCATACAGTAATTGGAACAGGCTTTGGAGACCCAAGTCCATAATTACTGTGTTCCGCCTGCTGTTGAAAACACAGAACTCTTCAATTTGGTCTGTTGTTGCACTTAAATGTTATTACTCTCATTGGATCTACTTGGTTTTTAGCAGTTATGCTAATAGGTGCTCTTCTACATATGCACAGTTTAATAAAGACACAATGAGTCAGTGGCGATAGTGCCTCTGTGTTTGTATTCACAGCAGCGTATAATACATTACTTGCAGATGGCTTCAGCCTTGATGAAATCCTCTGCTAGAATAGGTCTCCTTTTCTCTCTGACTAGTGATTGCTTGCAAACTGGTGTGTTTATTGTCTGGAGTGCTAGGATATGTACCAGTATATGTACCAGTGATATGTGGCCCAGTACTGCTAGTGTAAACCAGAGTACAACTCACTTTAACAGCAACTAAGTAATAGAAAAAATATAAAATATAAATGATCTAACGCTATCACAATGGTTTACATCCATGTTTTAGCTGACAATGTCTTGTTTAATCCTTTTGACTTAAAAGATAACTACTTTACCTATAGCAAACATTAGCCTACATGCATCACGTCAAATGCAGTGTGTTTTAACACTACAATATTATTAATGAATCCATTCACGGGCATAGCTTTGACTTCAACTTTGGGGAGTGGGGGGGATACAGGGTGTGACCAGGCCGTCCTCTCGCTGGCGCGTTGCCATGGCAGCCCTTCCCTTCTTCTGTCTTTGCACCCGTTTTGTGTTTCCTGTTTAGACCGCGTGTTGTTGTTGTTGTTGCTTTCCCCTTAGCGGGTTATTGTTTGAGTGTCCCTGCGTATTGTATCGTTGTAAGTTTCAGTATTACAACTCCTGTACATTTTATCCCCCCATCCTGTGTTCAGTTCACGTGAGTGAAGCGGTACAGGGGAACATTAACTATTCGAACCTTTTAATTATATTAAGTCAGTTATGTACCAGCAATAATGGCATGACATTGAACTAATTGAATTGAATCTGAACCAATAACCAATAACGCTTATAATAAGGTTAGGATTGGTCAGGTGTTTTAGCAGCTATTTGAAAGTAAATGTTATGTCTGACCAAATAATGAATAAAACTTAAGACACGCCATGATATAACAATATTATTGGATTTGATTATAACATTTAAATATTGGATTTATCCAGCCGATAAAATATCCAACCTATAGAAATTACTATTTTATTACCGTATTGACTGTTATTACATTAAAGGAGTCATTTCTTGCTCCTTTTCACTTGTTGACACAGTTCCTTGACTTCTCAATGCAATGTAGTTGACAATCTTAGGTGAAAATACCACATAGTTCATGGGGAATAGCACATCATACAACGTCTCTTCAGATAAGGGTCTGATTTCATATGCACTTTTCTCTCATTCGCCTGTTTCCCCGCCCCTCTCCCTTTTTTAGCCAATACAGACCAGGAAGCTAACAGTCCACTTTGAAAGGCTTACTACTTCTCCGTGTCACATCGACATTGCTAATTCTAAAAACAACTAGAAATACTTGGTTTTCATGGAATGGGTCCTTTAAGAATGGAACTATTATTATATTATTAGCCGTTATTTACATTATTGGTAGTTATTAAATTATTGCCTGCTACAAGCCCCTATCACCACCAAAGGACCTGTCATTTAATTAAAGGAGCTTGAACCAAAACTACATCAACAGAAATTGTGTAATGGGAAACGCCTGAAGGAACATTTTAAAGTGTTGCGTTACCTTCAAATGTCAATATGGTTCACGACGTGTGTCTCTGGGCTATCATTTATCTTATTATATTTTGACATTTTAATTAGAGTGGTAATGAACTTGTAATGAGTTGCTATATTATTCATGACGTTTTGATTGCACCATTTGTATCATGAAGATATCCAAAATGTGTAAATGGTAAAGAGAGACACATATACTGTGATACATTATAGAATTAAACACTACAGCCGTTGCACATCCCTCGGTTGGCATGCAGAGTTGCCTTTAGCGATAGCTTGCTATGACTAACACTTGTACGAAGATATGCTGAATCCATCTCATTATGAATTACCTACCATTACCACCAGGCCCAGTGCTCATACATTATCCATTCAAAAAGCATGACATTGACGTTCATTTAACCTCCTGTTGAACATGTAGAAAATGAATATGAATATTCTAATTAATCTCTGTAAAGATTAATTGGGGGGGCTTTGGGAAATCAAGCGTGCCTACCCATGTGAATGCCTCTTGAATATACCACTGTGTAGATTGTTGTAATGTGGATGATATAAGAAGAGACGGTAGTATTTGGGGAGGCAGTGTGGGTAGAGCGGGGCGACTGGTGAAAAAAAGTCACCGGTTGAACCCTGCCGACTGATGACCAAGGTGCCCCTGAGCAAGACACCCAACCCTACAGTGGTCATGATGTCGCCTTGCTTGGCTGACAACACCATATGTGTGAACGCTTGTGTGTGTGTGAATGTGAAGCAATCCTGTACAACAACTTTGCGTGGCCGGAAGGTTGGACAAGCGCTATATAAATGCAGTCAATTTACCATTTTATTTATTATGGGAAGCAAAGAAGAAGTTTCACCCCTAACCCCCGCCACCCCTCCACACCCCGTCACTTCCCACACCATCACCCACTCAAACATGCCTCATGGTATAACACGGTCAATTACACGGGCGCGTCAGGCAGTGATTTATTGGCTAGCATCAAGACTAGCTCCAGACTGACAGGCAGGAATGTGCAGACCAGGGTGTTACACGTTGTTTGATTAGCTATCACCACGCTGACATGTACGGGACACACTTCTGTCAGCTTTAGGGGGGTTCCTAAACGCAACCAGCCTACGCAGGCATTTGTAAATAACAACCGGCAAACATTTTTTTTAAAAGAAATGCAGGTGTGCATAACTGGTGTTGTGCGCACACACACACACATACAAGCATGACCGCTAATTTAATTGCACTGGATCCTTGGAGCATGAATTCAATTAAGGTAGAGCTGAGGATCACTGCATAGCTTCTGACTGTTTGCAACGGATAACAAAATAAAAACGCAACCGCTGACAGCGCCAGAACTTATACATTATCAGACGAGCATTAGGCCACATATGTTCTACATTTGTCTGTCCATATGCTTAGCATGTATACGCCTCTGTCTGGCTGACATATTTGTTTAATTACATCTAAAACAATTAGTGACAGAATGCAGCGTTAATAATAGCCATGCATTTTCTTCAGCTGAACCTTAATAAATCTTAAGTGCACTGCACAAGGCCAAAGGATGATTCTGAAGCATTTGCAGCATGGCAAAATTAATGAGAGCGGCGTTCTCTGCCGAATAGAAAGTAATTACTGTCATTTTAGAAAACCTAACTATACGCTCCAAGAAAAAGGCCACAATAAACCACAGTGAGGTGAATATTAAATGCTGATGATTAAAACCATTTACTTTTTGCTCATTGTCTTTTTGGCCTCATAGTTCCAGAGGTACAGTGTAGTAAACACTTAGCGTGACGTGTCATATCTGAGAAGTCATCCTTGGAAACTGAACAGGCACTTTCAGATATTACTCGGCAGGTGATTGGTACCACCATCTATCAGGGTGTAATGTAATGTCCGCGCCAACCGTTCTTCCGTGCCGGTGTGCGTTCACTTCCGGTCGCCGTTCGTCCATGTCCCCAGTCACACATGTTTTGCGTTGATTGTTTCTCGTTTGCACCTGTGGGTCTGTGGCGGTTATAACCATTTGGGGATGTCTTGTGTTTCTGTCGGCTACTGTTTTGCCGTTAAGCTGCTGGTGTGTGTGTTTTGTTTCTTGGCTGTGTGAAGCCATTATTAAACGCGGAGCGAAGGCTCGTGCATTCATTCTTGTATCTTGTTTGTCTTTGTCTAGTTTACCTAAACCAACCACGTAGCTGCCAGTAGTTCAACTAGTGGTTTGGCCTCAAGTGCATAACTTGCATGATGCCTGGCCAGGTGGATTCTCACGTGTCTGTGGTCTTGCATGCTGCCTTGTCATGTAAGTACACTCACAATCCGAAAGCAGTGTTGATAAAACACAGTTATTATTTGTAAATAATTTATATTTTTAATGCTTTGTATGACATGCACATGCACACATCATGTCCAAACTATTATTTAGGAGCTAGCATATGTAACACATGTATATTGTTGTATAACATTAGTATGAACCATAATCGTGTTCGTACTGTAAATTATGTTTATACAAATTGTACAGTGTACAGACATGTCAACTGTACACTGTTTACATGTACTGTTTCCACACAAACCCTTATTTATATTTTTTTAATGTAATGAAAGGCCTACAGCGTCATAGCATAACATACATTTCTTGTCTCATTATTAGTTGTGCACTTTAGGGCCAACTTGCGTTATGTCACCATTATAACAGGATCACAATCGGAAATGTGCCTTCACAATATGTCATGATGCTTAAAATCACCATGTTCCCCCTCTGCATTCCTCCTTTGTGTACACTTCACTTGTGTCTCCAGGCTGATATTGGATTTGCGGCAGGCAGCGTTCCGAGACAATAAAAACGCAGACATGGTGGGGATTTAACAACTGATGAGAGATGAGAAACCGAGACGAAGATTGGAGATGACATTTTTGTATCACGGAGGCTGTGAGACATTCATTATGTAGGCCTTTAGCTGCAATACACAACATCGCTATCGCTCTGACCAGCGCTACAGGAAAGGTGAGGCTTGATCTTATTGGAGAGATTGCACAGACATATTTTATCCCTATCGTTCCTGTCAAACATCAGATGGCTTGATAGTAGACAGGCCCCCGTCAAGTCCGGTAGTTTGGTTTTATCGACAATTTGGCACCCTCCTCTCTGGATCTCAGGCGATCCTGACAGCATACTGAAGTTGAGGAAGAGGAAGCTGCGAGCGGCTGTGTCACAAGCAGACCTACCAGAGACATTATGATTACCATGACAATTACTGAGGGTGCGCTGCATTGTGCAGTGGGTGGATACAAGCTTATGAAAAGGTATGCAGTGGATCTGGGTGTGGGGGTCTGGAGTCAGGACTCCCTGATGTGTGGCCAGGAAAGATTTGTGGCAGCGTTGTATTGTACATTCTTCTACATTTGTGCAAAAAAAGAAATTTTTCAAGCTACAATATAAAGAAACTTTGTTTTAAGATCAGGGGTCAATATCATGGGAACTGGAGACTTCGTGAATAAGTGTTCAAGGTAGAAAAAAAAGCCATAATCTTGCTAATGGATACTGTAATTCCACACCCTGAGATATTTATTGTTAAGACCAGCGAGTCCAGCTTCTTGACACTCTTTTCTTCCATGATTAACATACTGTACTGGTATAAAAGGTCTCTAAATGGTAATGGCCCATATCTTGTGTATCCGTATATTTCAGGCTGTGATTATTTCTGATATATAGTGGCTCCATAATGTACTGTACTGTATATCCTCTGGTGTAAATCCTTTATTTGTGTATTTTTATGAATTGTGATTAACAAATGTTTCCACTATAAAGCCTCATCACATATTGCATCCAAAGGCTTTAACACAATCCACTATGCCTAGAGAGAAAAAACATATACCGTAGAATAAAGTATAATCCAAAGTAATTTCTTTGCGTACCAAAATATTGATTGTATAATGAAAATAGACCACCTCTGCTCTATCTGTCCATATATCGGATAGCCACCATTTTGGCAAGCAACACGGACAACATTCCCTGTGTGAATATCCTTGAGCGAGGCCATGAATGCCTAGTAACCAGATACTGTAGACACCATTATGCAGCAGCTAATGCATTACCCTGACCCTTCTGATCTGGGAGGAAGATGGTACAGATAACATACATGAATGACAGGCTTTGTTGCCATGGATATTGTAAGGGTTTTCAACATGTCACACAAGACTAGCATATAATCAGCTATATCACCTAGAGGGGTGGGCAATCCTGGTCTGGTGTCCTGCATGTTTTACATGTCTCCCTGCTCCAACACACCTGGTTCAAATGAATGGGTCGTTAGCAGGCTTCCAACAACCCATTCATAAGAATCAGGTGTGGGAGCAGGGAGACATCTAAAACGTGCAGGGCACCGGCCCTCCAGGACCAGGATTGCCCACCCCTGAGACATACAGTGCATAGTTATCTCTCTGTAGGTAATATTGATCCACTCTGGATAAAAAACGAAGGCAAAAAAATTAAATAATATACGTTATTATTTATTTATAGTTCAAAACACTCCAACACTACACTTACTACATAGGAACCCACACAAACACTGATCTCACAATGATAACCAACACCTAGGCCTGTACAGTACAGTACACCCTATTTGTCCTTTGTAGCTTATGTCCCTATACCAGCTGCAGAATTATGTCTGCTCTGCAGTAAATGTCAAGGACACCATCGTGTCCCAAGGCAGCTCAGGGTACACTACATGCCTTACCTTATGATAGGGAAAACTCATTCAATCATGTTAGAGAGCAATGGACATGCTATAGCCTATGTCAGAGCCATGGAAAGAGAGAGTTACGCCAATGGAAGTTTGATATTTTTAACGGTCACATGGATCATTGAGAGGCAAAACCTATGGCGAAAAAGTTCTAGGAAGTGCTTGGTGGGCAATTTGAATATACTGTACATGCAGACTCTCTTTACATGACTCTGGCCTATGCTACCTAGAAAGGATGTTACAATGTGGTTTCCTAAACTGCACAAATCATTTCACAACTAAACACCGGTATATATTCCTTTGCCATCTTAATGAGCAAAATGTATGAACGTCAGTTTGTCAATGTCAGTTTGAACTGTGCTCAGTGCTCGCACTGTTTCAGATTCACTCTCTCCCGGACAATTTCCTCTCACATCTGATCTGATCATCGGCTTATGATTGCATATCAAAGCACGCAGAAAATAGATCTGTGGATGGCATGTGTGGCATTTTTTTAATGTCTATTTAAATCCTGTCAGCTGCTGTCTTGCCACAAACTGTTACGACAGGCAGAGTGTCTGCGGTCAAGCATGAGTATGCTACTTGACAGATTGAAACGCACACTGATAATACTGGTAATTTAAAGCAATTTAGATTTTTACTAAAAATCGTGACTGAATAGCTTCCTTAGTGCAATATAAGACAATGTGCGCTGATGTTCTATTGCATTTAATGATGCATCTAAGCAATTTTCAGTCCTTCTGAGTTTCGCTTTATTCTAAAAAAACAAACCAATATTTTTAACATGTCAAAACTATAAGATCTTTCCTGGGAATGTGTTTCCTCTGACAAATTGATTTTGGTTTTGTCCACGAGACAGAGGAGCGTTTAGATAAAATAAGAGGATGAAGAAATAAACAAGCCATCGATTTGGTTCATTTAAGCGACCAAACATACAATTTTGCCTTGAACATCAGCGGGTGAAGCTTTTATGACAACAGGATTTTACTGAAATTAAATGTGACTGGTGTGAACATAGCAGAAGAATAAAGCAAAAAATATGAAAGTACTTAAGTCTTCACCAAACAAAAGTATTAGTTCTCAAATGCCATATTTGTATTTATTGATCTTCTAAAAACAATGTAAATAACCTACAGTTTCTATAAGATGTTCTTTTCCAGTCAGCTGCCCATTCATTTATAACATTAAGATTGGGGAAAAACCATCAAAGCAAAATTTATGCTTTTTAACTGAGACTGAATATCTATATTTGAAATAAATCCGCCACTCATGCTTGAAATTATTCACTCAAATACCATCTCTGACCAGCACTGAATAATCCCACCCATAGCCATGTTAACCTTGCACTACACCATCTCCTATCCCCAAAAACCGCCCAGAGGAATGCCTATTTTCAGGCACCGGCGTCCACACCAGACAATGTCTGTCCTTTTGAAAGGGTATCAGGGTTTGGCAGAACCACTCTCCCCTCTGACAGCTGGTCTTTTGTGATACACCCCCCCCCTCCCCAGAGGTGCTCAGAGCCGAAAGACCTCCGTGGCTCCATGCTGGTCTTTCACCCAGTCAGCCTTCATTAGTTTCTAGTCTGGTGTGGCATGGTGCTTGACCTTCGCAACCGCTCCTCAATGGACACTCACTGTACTGTATGTTGCAATGCCTTTCTTCAGAGTTGAATAGGAGACGGGGTTTGGATCCCGGAAGATTGGTTTCTTCACATAAACCTGTGTGAGCTCAAGTTTCCCTAGATAAGGGTTTTGTATAAAAAGGTTACAACTTGAAAAATTTGATGATACAGTTTAGTTTTCTGTGACGTATTGAAGTAATACAAATAAAGGTGTACTATAAGCGATGCTGGAGAAAGTGTTGTGTGGTGCAACCTGCACCACTTTGTCTGCATTCCCATTTGGCTGTGTGAAGCCGGATTCTTTTTCAGTGCGCACAAGGAACATACTGCCATGGGAAGATATTCGCTGAATTTGACAAAAAGTGTATTGGATTAGAATTGCTTTGCCAACCGTTAAACCATAAACTATCAATACGATTTATATGTATCATATAACTCTGAGCAATACTAAGCAGTACTGAGACTGTAAATCAAATGGTAATGACAAACTTGTAATAACATTGAACATTCTGAGCCAGCATATGACAATTGTCCACTGTGGAGTTGGGGTGCAGATCAATACTATAGTCATTGCAATGCATCATTAGCTTTGGCATATTCAGCACTGGGCCAGGTAATATACTGTATGTCAGACTGCTTTTACTTCTCCTCTTCAAATCAAAATGGTCAAGATTGGCTTCCTTTTTAATATATATATATATACGTACTTTTTTTTTACATGCACATTTCCATATGAACTCTTTATGAAATATAATAAAACAAGATGGAAAAGAGAGATCTTGTTAGACCCCCAAGCGCCCCTAAGGAGCTCACTGGAGGGAGCTCCGCACTTTGAGAGCCCAGTCTAATATATAATCCATATAGTGTTGGAGCTCTCAAATGTCAGCCTTTCAACAGCTGCTTTGTAGCCCTGTCATCTCTCTGCCAGCTTGTCATGAGGTGGAAGTGCACAGAAACCGCCTGACAGGCAAAAAAAAAGAGAAAGAAAACTAAAAAGTTGAAAATTAGGGACTACTTTTCCATTGAGTGTGTTCTACGGTGATTCAGCGAGAATACCTGATGGCTTGTACAGTGGGGCTGCACAGCATGGAGCGCGGCGGAGGGATTCAATTTGTCAGATGGGCGCGTCAAAAATAGAGTCTGCTCACTCTCTCAAGATGACATGTTCCACATGAGATTTTCACTAACACATTAACTTGTCATAGGGCTGAGATAAATGTCAGCTGTGTAACGGACACAATATGCTGCTCAACGGCTCCCGCGTATCCTTTCTATCTTTTCTTTTTAATAATTTTATGTTTTTTTTGGATTATGAGGGCAATAACTGAAATATAGTTATCAGTTGGGTCACAATGAATACAGTTGGTACACATAGTGTATCAACACTGATTCAGTTGGGTCACAATGAATACAGTTGGTACACATATATCCTGTTAAGAGTGGAGTGGTTATTTTCTGTCAGTACAGGACATGGAAGAACATGCAAAAAATCTCATCCTGCGTTAATTGTGTTGCGTTAGTAACATGAATACACCCTACGCCGCTGTGAATGCCAGACTGACAGCCAGCCATGGTGAGGTGACATGTTTGGTCTCAACAGCAGCCTGTCCTTCTCAAGTGTCCTTGAGCAAACAAAGAAATAAAAAGAAAAAATCAAAATAGAGAATGATTGAAACTACAGGCAGGTGTGACTCTAGCGGCAGCTGTGTTTACAGTAACTTGTTCTGTTGATCTTATCGTGGCGATAAGCAATTTGTATTATGGTGCGTGTTTCTGGAACATCGCTATCATAAATCATTCGTCTTTTTAGTTTGGACGCGGCTCAGTAATTGATCCGCACTAGCTCAGCATGCACATCCATATAACACACACACACACACACACGTACGTGCGTGGAATTGTATAGACACATGCACATTTGGGCAAACGTTAAGCTAAGCCGAGACACAAACACATTCGATGCTAATCAAATGAATCAGTATAAGTGCAGCTCTGCCCCTCCTATTTATCAGCTCAGTCCCTCTAAGCGGGGGCCGATAATGCTGTGTGCTGCACATCGAGGCAGAGGCCATCATTGACGCTCTGTGGGCGCCCATTTCACGCTTGCCCAGTTCAGGAGCTAATGAGCGCAATTAGCATATCGCATGCGAGAAGGAAACCCTGTCATCGAACGTCATTAATACCAGTACAATTCAGTTTGTAACCAAATGACTGGTCAAAGGTCTGTGTGGGATCGCTTTAAGGGCATTGATGGGAGAAATGGATGCATCAACCTATACATCGACAGACCCTAGTAAGGCACGGGTGCAAGGTATAACTGGTTCTTGTTAGAACATTCTGGAAGCTAAATCACATCCAACACATTATTACAATCAATAATTAGCCCCCATTTCCCATTCAACAGAAATAATTGCATATACAGTAACAGGTACCATCTTCTAGTTTCTAGAGAATTTACCTCATCAACTCATAATAGTTTATGTTGATTTATCTAGAGGATTAAATTGAGCATGCATGCATGCACTTACAGTAATACAGCAGCACAGCTTTAGCTTTACTGAAGCAGCTTGGCCATAGAAAGCCACAAGCGAAGCACAGCAGTAAAGACTTATTGTTTATTTGGATCCATTTGCATCTTAAGAATACAAAAATGCAGTAAAGACACATACATGCAGAGCGTGTATAGGCACATTTCGGAATGAGTCAAGACGAGCATAAAGGCACACTTCTTGATTTGTGATGGGAAATTCCAATGTGTTTAAGACCAACAAAAACTATGAATCCGCTTCACTCTTGCCGCTATACACCTTAGTGCAAAGTGTCTATAGCAGTCCTGTCTGCACTTTGATAGCAGGATTCACCTTGTTCTTTCCCACTTATCTTACAGCAACATGCAATTACATACATAGAGCTTTTCACATTTATGTTTTACTGTCTTATCTGTACTTCTGGCTAGCTACCGGCCATCTGCGACGTACCATGCTCTGCCTAATCCGTCTGTTGTTCTGTTCTTATTGTCACATAATAGCCCCCCCATACCATCAAACACGTTTTATTCATTTTTGTTTTTTAGGAGAATAACCTGCACATCAGTGGCTTCAGTGTGAATCTGTTCTGTCAAACAGCGAGAGAGAGGTGACATTTCAGTCGTTTCCTTCTGGGTTTTATTCACAACGGCTGCAGCATCACTGTCACAGTATATTCACACACATTTTTCAACAGGCACCACCGGCACAAGACAGACGTCCCCTTTGTCTGCATTTCTCTGAGGATGGACAGGAGAAACAACAGCATGGAAACGGGCGAGCTGTGACATTGCCACTGGGGCAGGATGAACAAGGACAGAGCTATGCTCGTGTGCCGGCCCCAACACTAAATCCCTGCTCAAACTCTCAGTCACTCCAGACCTATACGGTGTATTTGCCATTCAGAAGTCGCAACCTTGAATTGTTCTTTTAGCCATGACATTTAGCCGTGACGGGATTTCCAGCAAGAGGAATCAGAAGCTCTTTATCGCGGCAACATAGTTGTGTGACAAAAGAACAAACGGCAAGTGACAACTTAATGTAATATTTCCTAAACAATCAGCCCCTCTACAGAGCAATGGAGACAAACAACAACACCAATAAACAATCCAAGCTCAGCAGCAAAACAAGCATTGTCTATGCAGCATCTCTCCCGGTGACTGCATATTCTGTGTGTGTCCTGACCTGTTCTCCTCTGGGGGGATGACGGATCAGTAGCGGCACCCCAAAGGCCCCACCTTGGCATTCTGGCGGCCATTAATTGAGTATCTGCCCGTCATCCTGTCCTGTGTCCTGTGATTGATGACGTAATTACAACACGGGCCAGGTGTGATTGAGACGCCCGTTGTACAGCAGTCGGTCGGCCTGTGTCTAGGTGAGGCCCCGATCCCTGGAGTCTCAAGTCGGCCGCCAGCTTTCCCTCGATGAGCACACATGCGTGTCATGCCTCATTCTGTGTGTGTGTGTGCCTGTGTGTGTGTCTGTCTGTGTGCCTGTGTGTGTGTGTGTCTGTGTGTGTCTGTCTGTGTGTGCATGTGAGAGAGAGCTCCTATGGAATTTCCTCCTCAGGTTTGGCTGTCCAAATACATTTTGTAAACATCCGTCGCCAATTCCGTGAAGACTGCTCGGGTGAACACAGGGGGTACAAGTGTCTGAGCCCTTCCCTGTACGTACAAGGGTAAGGCCTCCTGTGTGTTACCAAGCTTCTACACAAACAGATTGAGAACAGCAGTGTTGTGGCAGTGGACTTCAGACTGGATGGAAACCTCATTAACATCAGGAGGCCCCATGCAACCACTAAGCTCAGTGGAGAGAGTGCTGGAGCTGCAGTATGTAGATTATTGTGCTTCAGAGGACCTTCAGGCTGTCCTTACTGTAGTAGTGAGAGCACACAGCAGGATGGGTGGTCTGCCAGTGGAGTACCCGTGTCCCAGCGACTCTACCTGCCTTCACTGTTGATGAACGGCTGTGGAGCATTCTCTCAGAGGATAGCAGCATCGATGATGATATCCAGAACCGTATGAAACAGGCATGCTGAAATATGTGTAAAGACCAGCTGCAGAAGTATTGAGGCCATGATCAGTGTTGGGCAATACTAGTTACTGTAATATCATAACTTTTTTGTAGTAACTAGTAGTGTAACTAATTACTATTTGCAAAACAGTAATCATATTACAATTAGTAATAAAGCAATGCTGCATTACTGCATTACAAGAACAATATTTCTGGTCCTAGCAAACTTATGGTAGGCTAACTGAACCAACCTGTCAATCATCCGGTTTGAGAGGCTGCAATGTTTTCACTTTGGCTGACTGTTGACTCCTAACGTTAAGTATTGTTCCAATAAAGAGGATTACATTCTAAAATGCGAGGCAGGGTAATGGTTGTGACAGTAATATGGTAATGTAACTAGTAACGTAACTAATTACTTTTAATACCCAGTAATAAGTAAAGTAATATTATTACTTTAGTAACTTATCATAGTAGCTGCATCATGGTCGACGCACAGCTGGAGGGCCCAAGCAGCGCCACAAGGACCAGATGAAGAATGCTTTGAGGAAGCAGGAAACATCAGACCTGAGGACCTGGAGGCTGCTGCTTCTGACCATCCCACCTGGAGACAGCTGTGTGCGGACCGGGGTTCATACTGTATGCTGGAGACAGAGAGGAGGGTGAGAAGACAGCAGAAGAGAGCCGGGAGAAAAACAAAAACAACAATGGCTGCCACCACTAGCACCATCAGCACCACACACACATGCCCGACCTGCAGTAGAACCTGTGGGCCCAGGATAGGACTATTAGCCACCAAAGAACTCACTGTTAGAGCAATGGACGTCATCATCGGATTATGATGGACAACCGAAGTCTGTGTGTGTGTCTGTTTGTCTCAGTGTGTATGTCTGTGCGTATATGTGTGTGTGTGTGTGTGTGTGTGTGTACAGCCACGCAGTCCTGCTCTCCTTAACAATGAGCACAGCTTCAAGCTTGGGGGAGCTGATTAAATTAAAGTGCCTAACAGGCAATCACGCCAAGGTCAAAGAGACGCCTAGCAAAACGCTTCTGGCACCACCTTTTCAGGAACGTGTGGTGGGCGACAGCGATCTGTGTGTGTGTGTTTGTGCGTGTGTGTGTGTGTGTGTGTGGGTGTGACTGGGCCATCCTGGAATGTGGAAAATGGAGTTGTCACTGTTGATTTGGCTGCCTGCATATCGCAAAGTAAATCAACGTTCAACAATAGCCCGCTACCAGGTCCTGAATTGTAGCCTACTGTACAACAAACATCCCATATGAGTAATGAATCGGCAGCTGTTTAGGTCACTATATCAGTATTTCCAAAGATTTATTTGGATAATATATTCATTATTTGAAATACTGAAATTGTGGCTTGCTGATGTTATATTAATCGCACAAGACACGATGCAGCTCAATCTTTGTTTGTGTCTGCGCCTTCAAAAGCCATTACGGGACAGATAAGACACGTGGCCTAATAGAAGTGCAATAGACGTGATCTGTAATGGTACATCCCCTCTGAATGAATGGAGAACACATGGCCACATGCCCTGATGTGACTGATGGGGATCGCTGGGGCTGTGCCATCAATCAAACGTTGCACACAGCCAGCTCTACCGGCTGACGGATACACCGCACGTCCGATAAATGGACGCCAAGCGGATTGAGCGAAAGCCGGGGCCCAGGAGTTTAGCGGTTACAGCGTCCACAGCGCCCAATTCATAAGATTCTCAGCATCAAACCAAAAATGTAGCTGTTGTTCTAACATGCAGCAAAACAGTAAAACAATGTCATCCTAGCAATGCACAAATTGTTTGTGTGTGTGTGTGTGTGTGTGTGTGTGTGTGTGTGTGTGTGTGTGTGTGTGCGTGCGTAAATTCATACTGTAGAAGGCTTTGCACCTGTTGTTACTGCTGAAAACCATGCCAATCTCTCAGTGGTTTTGCACATCAAAAGAATCTGAGAAGTAATTGGCAGGTAGAAAATGTTGCATAGGCCTACTGTATGTATGCCTATACTTAACACTTACTCAACACTATTCCACACCGACTCCAACTGACTTTCGTCAGTTGGAATATGGAGTGGAGTCATTTAAATGTGTCCTTCTGAGGTGACACAACACCGCGGGCAGTTATGTTAAACAAATGTCCAAGTCCGCGTGGACATAGCGGAGGCCGATGAAGCCATGCACTCACACAGGTAAAAGAGGGCAAAGTTGAACAGTCGTCATCCAATCATCAGCTGTCGGTCTTCATCTGTGTCTTCCATGGATGTCTGCGGCTAATGACGTCCCGCGGAGCCTCTCGGTAACGCACGCCAGGGCTGAACGCCGTCAGGTGGCCATGTCGGAACACCATAGCGGCATCCTGCAGCATATGCCTAATTGGCAGTATGCCATGTCCACGAGACCTATAGGGGGCTCTGCATTATGTCTTGGGTGGGCTCTCCGGGTCTTTCTCTGGGAACAGATACTAGCTCCTCCACTTTGGCCCCTTTTTCTTGCAACTTTCTCGTGGGATTCTGCTGCTGTTTGTGCCTGCGTGGCCTGGTTTTCGCCTAACGGTGCAGGAGAGGGAGAGAGGGAGGTAGTGGGAGTTGTTAACAGCTTGTTAAACATGTCTGTTTAATTCAGGACCGTTCTCATATGCGCAACTCTAATGCAACATTCATCTTGCCTAATGCTAATGCACTTGGTTTTTATAGTCTGGAAATAGCGGAATCAATTCATAATGTTGGTGCTTTGCAGGTCTCTCAGTGGATGTGGGAGACTAACGAGCTCCCAATTTAGGCCGAGATGTTTGTTTGGGTCTGTGAGGATTTGTTCCCTCTAAAAAAAGATCTACAGGTTCAGCAAGATATGGAATTGGGAAGGATAATTCAACAGAATGAGACAGTAATGACATGTTTTTAACAAGAGTTTGTTGTCAGAAAACTAGTTGAAGAGTAACGGTTTTCTTTTGCATTTCTTTTTGCATTTGACAGAGGCACAGAGGGACACACTTGCGTGTACACGCCAACACACAAACACTGCAAAAATGCGTGAAGGATACAACAATTACGTGACAGTCAATGATTGAAAGCAATATTGATAATTATCCAATTACCTCCCGCAATTTACTTTGAGCTGCAAAATGACACAAGTACAGAATAATTAAATAAGTGTTAAGCCTTCCTGCTAAATGTCACAGATAAATATTATTATGTCACTAACATTGAAAAGCAGTCTGCTGTATAAGGCTATGAACTATGTGATTGAAGGTAAATATATACCGTAGTACAATGATTTATGAGGCGTAGCAGCTCCTGCAGGTAATCATGGTATACTTTACGCAAGGTTTTCAACATGTTTTAAAAACCAAGGTTAAAGTAGATCTATATCACTTTCTGCCACTAGATGTCATACCAAAATACATCTTGGACCAAAACAAATGCTTTGTGGGCCAGAAATACACATGCACTAATATGTAAGTGTGATCCCGCTATGAAAACAAAATAACAGAAGAGCTCAGATTTCAACAGATACAGGGAGTGTGATGTCATTTTATGCTCTGGGCGCAAATACTCCACTATGTTTTCATGGTTTGTAACAATAACATTGTTACAAATATCATATAGAGCACATTTATTAAGTGTCAAATCTATGTTGTATAGTTACTTGTAGTTTACTCATATCGCATACAGTAACACATTCAATTTGGGAGGGAAAAATGCTAAGGTAGAAATTCACATTAATGCTCATACTATTAATGAAACCTATTGATTGAGGGCCTACAGTGAAAGTGTTTATGTATAGTCTTTGTATAGTCAAATTGTCATTAGTGGCTGAGGCCGCCTGAAGGCCCGATCCTAGAATCTCCCCTTGAGCTAATCCATTTCTGTATGGTGACTTCTTTTGTGTAATTTCACTGAACAAGACATTGTGAAATTTCACAAGACTGTTCAATAGTTTGTGGAGCATACATTGCTAGTTTAAGTTAACTTACTTTAAGTTTACTTTAAGTAACTTTACTGATACATGGTGAACTCTGTCCTCATCCTAGAACTCACATTATAATGCCTTGGTCAAGAGAAAAGGTAGGAATATTAAGCTCACGTGTGTGTTTATAGTGCAAACCAAAATATTACAATATTAGTTGTGGAATATCCTTTTCTGTGGTTAAAATCTATTTCCAAAAGTCAGTATTTATCAGCTCTAATATGCCTCTAATTATTTCGGACTGTTTGGCTTGTGTTCCATTTATAAAAACCAAACTACACATCAAGCTTGTGTGTTACTATGCAGTCTATTTCTCTCAGACAAACCCAAGATAAAAAAACAAACAATATATATATATAAAATATTATTACATTTGCGGGTCAGTCCCAGCATCGGGGTGCATTTTGCTTTCACTATTCATCAGCGTTTTCATTCGCCGCTGCCCTTATACAGCCAAGTCTTTTGCTCAAGGTCACATCTGCTTGGGTCCCATCTGGAAACGTGAACTTTGTAGCCCACTGCTCCAGCACATATGGAGTTTCCTACCATGTTCCATGTCCAGGGGAGAATACTTTTATTCTGGCCAGCTACTGACAAGTGCATGTGTTAATTATTTAAATGTTGGGTTAAAATTCAGTTTAGCCATGTATGACTCTCATTAGGGACAAATACATGTCAGACAGAACTCTAAAATTTGTGAAGTGCACTCAATAATTGCGCTTTTCATACGTTTTGTGTGTAAACTATGCTGATCTTATATAAGATGTAGATGCTGTAGATGTAGCTTGGTTTCCCAAAACCCAAATGATGTTGAGATTTCAAGGGGCTGTTGGCGGGACCCACTCTTTTCTATCACAGATACCAAGGCACAGAAGTACTGTTGTTACAGATCCATCCAATTATTCTGCTGTCGCAATGTGTCAAGAAACACCTTGCACCATTATTACGGTTCTCCTAGCCAGATTCACCGCAATGCATTCTGCACAAAGACAGTTGTTATGCATACAAATAATACATAAGTTCCCTTTGTTCAGCTACATGTATTTGCACACACACAATACATATATATATATATATATACATTATATACTAATAATATATGACATGCATTGAAACACGCATGGCTACTATAAATTACTGTATTATGCATACAGGTAATACTTTCCTTTGATAAAATGTTAATTACATAATTTATATGTGATACATATATTAATTCCGTAACGACTAGCATGCTGATTTAGATACAAGGATAAGAATTTTACAAATAAGATTTATTTTAAAGGCATACTGTAGTCCTCAACCAAAAGCACACAGTGCATACAAAACATGCTTGTTGGAATTAAATACAGGAAAACAAGTGAGAGGCCTAGTTTTATTACTTCAAAATGAATGGTGGTTAAGCTTAAGAGGGCTCCAGACAACACTGCAAAGCAGTTTACCAGTCACGTTTCATGAACCCACTGAAAGGAAGGCAAGCTGTATATTTAGCCTAACAACTGCTTTATGACAAATCAGTTCAAAGCACAAAGTTGTCCTGTGGAGACTAAGGACATGTCACAGAGTATTCTGAATATTTATTTTTATGAGGGGGAATTTTATGTTTTATTTTTTATTTTTTATACAACCCCCTTGAAGGGAAGTGTCTCAAGTGACCTCTAAGCTTTTTGCAATCATAACGGATCACTGAGAAATGTAATAATGGATCAAGGAAACCTTCTTCATATTGACTCAAATCAGCAAGTGTTCCCAAACCGTTCAGTCAGCAACACCCAAAATAACAGTACCAGAGACTTGTGACCCCTAATATCCCAGTAGGAGTTATGTAAAACAAAATATCCATAATATTATGTTAATACTGATTTTATAAAGATGGTAGTAGAAAACATCAAAGTAATTTAGATAATGAACTAACAATTATGGCTAAAAATCTTTTTTAAATGGTATTTTGAGACCCTGCATGCATGGGTCTCAATTGTACAGTAATGCTTGTCATGATGACATAAACATCTTCCGCAAACTGTACTTCAAGGAAAAAAAGGACACACTTTAGCCTATGATCCCCCAAGCCCATTTTCTCTTGCTCTTCCAAACAACAAACATAGCAACAGCACTCACTTTTTGCAGTACGCGATTGAGGTGATGTACCTTATTGATTTCTCTATTAATGAAGTGTAATACCCTTAGTGGGATACATAGAAATCTAGTCACCCATCCTAAACCTACCCTGAAGCGCTGTGAAAGACATAGGTCTCACCTGCATTCAGGCTTTAATTAAAGGCTAGTAAGGGCACTGGAAGTGGCAACAGCTTTTGACACGGGATACCTATGTAAGTTGTACCTTTAAAGGAGGTCACGTAAGACTGCTCTTTAGGTGAGGCTGGAAAATAAATAGTAGATCAGTTAATGTGAGATCTTGTGTGAGAATCCTATATCATATGTGCAGTGTTGGGCAGTAACTGGTTACTAATAACTAGTAATTACATTACTTTTCAGTAGTGTAACTAATTACTATTTCCAAAACAGTAATAATATGACAATTACTAATCCAAGTAACTAATAGTTACTGCGTTACAAGAACGAGATTTCTGGTTCTAGCAAGCTTAGGTTAATTGAACCAACCTGTCCAATCATCTGGTTTGAGAGGCTGCAATGTTTTCACATTGGCTGATTGTTGACTCCTAAGGTTCATTATTGTTCCACTAAAGAGGATTCAATTCTAAAATGACCTGGATATACAGATATTAATTTTTCAGTAGTGATTGTGAAAGTAATATAGTAATGTAACAAGTAATGTAATTAATTACTTTTAATACCCAGTAATAAGTAAAGTAATGTTATACATTTTTTAAGGAGTAATAAGTAACTAGTAACTTATTACAATTCCTGAGTAACTTGCCCAATGTGTGAGCAAATCTTCCTGGAAAGAACATCGAGACAAAACAGCCAAGTGAATAATTCACCTTAAAATATTAATAGTATTTAGTATACATCTTATGCTATAAAGGCTGTGATTATCACTGATGTGGTTAACCCCCAAATCAAGTTTTTTTGAGGGCAGAATGAATTAGAAGAAAAACTGCAGAAACATTTACAGTTTGTGGCACAGTAACACACTGGATAATGCATCACACTTAGGCTGAGTCGTAGAATATATATGGGATTTTAGCACCAACAAATTGAGTTCTACCTACTCTTATCTTTCCAAAGGGACACAGTTGTGGACCAAATCACATTCAGACATTTTGAGAATTAAATTGGAAATAGAAAAAGCATGAATTTCCCCCTCCAAAACATGGAAGCGGCACACGCTGGTACTGCATGTTTAAGCTGGACGCATGTGGTTAATATCAGTAGTCAAAATGAATTAAGACTAAGCTAGTGTGGTTTCTGGAGGGCTGAAGCCTAAACACGTGGGATGAGGTCGTGAGCAAAAATGTTGGCTTGTAGAAAACAGAGAGAGCATGCTGGGATTTATTTACGCCATACATGAACAATAAGAGGGTTTCCCAGATTTTTCCATCTGAAAGTTAAGCTGCCGTGGCTTGACTAGGATGTGCAGACTTCGGTTCTGTCTGGCCACATTAAGAAATAAGACGATTACTTGGTAGCACAGTATGGCACACAACACAAATCCTTGACCAGGACTTTTTAAACCCTACGTGGACTTAGCTGAACCACTTGTTTCCACACAAACCCTTAATTCTAATAGGTTTAATAAAAATAAAAAAAACATGCCAGGAAACATCTACTGCAGCAGATACATGTTAGTACTGCTACTACAGCAGATACTGTTACAAAGTGACCAATTGCATGCAACACTCAAAAGAAGCAGTACTTTAGAGTAAATCCCATGGCTCTTTTATTTGCAAAAGCTTCACTTAAGTATTTACATTTTGTGCAAAAACATTTAAAGGTTTCAAGGACTTTACATTGTAAGTTCAACCTCAAGGCACATAACATGGAACAACATCGATATTTCATCATGAGAACAGACATGTCACTTTGGTTCCTAAGAAATATCTTAGTGTGGGTTATTGTAATGCTGACTGGATGAAAAGCGAGGATGGCCTCAAATTGTCTCAAGGAAGCCACATTACATGCACTGTAAAATCGTTAGCCTACAGTACTTTGCCAATTTATATGACAACATTTTGTACAGCTGCTCATTACTGTCGCTCAACCACTGCCAGGTGATTGCATGAAAAATACTCAATTAGGCAATATTTCAAAAATGAAACTCACAAACAAAATAAAAAAGTAGAATACATGCGAAACTCCAGAAAGTTGCTTTCTAATAGATATTTGCGGTGAAGGATTTGCCAACAGGGAGAGAAAGAAATTGACAAGTTTGGGTGGGCGTGGGGCGGGGGGGGGGGGGGGGGGGGTTGGGGGGGGTTGAAACGGTCAAAATATAAAAATTTTTAAAAAAAAACCCAAGATTT
>JAODUE010013187.1:0-26551 GCA_027564755.1 Amblyopsis hoosieri | reverse complement strand
TGACGGCACTATTTTTTCAGATCGGAGCATAGTTATAGGTATATTTTTCCGAGTCGACGGTACATTTAGCAAATCGAAGTATTTACGTAACCGGTGACGTCGGTTACGTCGACTAATCGTCCCAGCACTACACGCATCACTCAACCAAATGTCGGTACCTGAGTGAGTGCACATCTGGAAGAGCGAGCAGAGACAGTGAAATGTAATGTATTCATTATAGTAATGCTTTCCTGTCATGTGTTAGCCTACGCCCAACACGGTACATCAGATATACATAGATGTGAACACCATACCTAAATATGCTATTATTTCCCCTACAGTGAAATGTAATGTATTCATTATAGTAATGCTTTTCTGTGTCATGTGTTAGCCTACCCCCAACACGGTACACCAGATATACATAAATGTGTATACCATACATAAATATGCTATTATTTCCCCTCAGGGATAATAGAAAGGTATTGAAGTGAATACCTCTTGCCTTTTGCGTCCCTCCATATTCAGCTTGTCACACAGACCACTTTTTTTCACCTTCAGAAAAAACACAGTGGAATAAAACATTATATAAAAAAAAAATAAACAACACAGTCCCCCAAATACCAAATGCAATTTGTCTGAGATGAGGTCTTAGGTTAGAGCTTTGAGAAAACGGATCCTCTGCCAGCCTCATCAAACCTGCCGGGTAATGTGAGCGGTTAGTGTGTGTGTGTGTGTGTGTGTGTGTGTGTGTGTATGCGCGTGTATGCGCGTGTGTGTGTGTGTGTCCCACTAGGACAAAGGAGCACTTCTCATACCAAACCCAATGAGAGACCCACTAAGCTGCTTCAGAAAGGTTTTCCAGAGCAAAGGAGGTAACCTCTTTAAATCATCCTGATTTCGAGAGCTAGTTTGACAAACATCAGTCTGGAACCCCTCACTTCAAATGTCAAAGGCGGTGCTAGTACATTTCAATCAAATGTCCTTACATATGATTGGACTCCGTACCTTTATCTCATCCAATCATACTGTTTTAAATTAGATGCCGGTGAATACCGAAACGTACGAATATGATGTTGTCATATTTGGACAAATCTAGCTGGCTGCTGATTGGCCCGATTCACAGAGTACACAAATGCTTTTGCATTGAGGGGTTCCATACTGATACTCGCGGCAAAGTGAAATTGGAGCTCGTGAGACCAGGAGTTTCTCACGAGGCTGGAGAAAAGGTGAACCTGTTGTAATGTGTGGTCTTACAGTAATATACACTGTAGCAAAGGAGGTGGTGGTCTTACAGTATATACACTGTAGCAAAGGAGGTACGGTGGTCTTACAGTATATACACTGTAGCAAAGGAGGTATGGTGGTTTTACAGTATATATACTGTAAGAAGGTAGGCAAACAGATGTTATAAAAACATATGCTATAAAGCAAGACTGCAACACTGCTGTGTTCTGCTTGACCTACTGTATGTAGCTGGTAGGCTACACCTCACACCATAGAAACATATACAAAACAACTTAGACAGGGGGTGACCCGTTGGATGAATCAAATACACCCAATCTTGCTTTAGTAAATAAATAATCTGTTCTCTCCTGGCTGTCCATGGCACATGGCCCAGAGCCACTGTTTCACTACAAAGCACAAGGAAGCGATACTGGTCCTCGGTGATCCCCTGGCTCTCAGGTGCCTGCCCAGTAGGCTACAGCAAACACAGAGCAAACACCAGACGGTCTGATCGTCTCTTTGCTGTCTCGCACTGCATTTCACTGCACCCAGCCATACTGCACCTGCTACCTGATTACTATTGTTTGTAAAGTATGGATCATTGTACCAACCTCCAGTTTACATTCACAGGTAGAAAGAAGGAACATAGGCTCCTTTCGCCAAAGCCAGCGTTTGTTTATCTTCACTTAATGATCTATCTATGTGATCTTGTTTGCCAGTTGATGTGTGATGAAGTACCAGCATCTCAGACCAAACAAAATGAACCATGGGCCACACACACAGATAACTGATGAGCTTGATTGACAACACACAGAGAATGAATGTTATGCCATTCTCTGCTCATGACACAATCACTCCACTGTGTATTTACATAGAAAATAGTTGTCTGCTACAGTATTAATGTTTAAAATATGGGACCTAAACAAAGTGCTGATCCTTTTTTGGAGTCCACCCAAAAAGATACTCCGACATGCAGTAGCTACATCCCATCCTGTACCGAGATAAAGACTTACTGGAAACCAGAGATTTTTGGGACAGGGCATGGTGTCGAAACTACATTGACAGAAGTCCCCAGCTGATGCCTAGGGGAAGGAAAAGGCATGGAATAAGAAGACACTGGTATGAAAGGCAGGATGTACAGCATTTGTACAGCCGGTGTCTATTGGCGCCTGAATTTACTACATTTCCATGTTATATCCATAAAATGTTCCATCAAGAGTGCATTTCCAGGAACATAGATGTAATGTGTGAATTTTTTCTGGTAAGACGCTACTTCATATTAGAGGCTACCGCAGAAGTGGAACGATCATCCAGTCATGAATACAGATTTATTTTACTCTAGTCCCATCACGATTGCATTAATGTTGTTTTTGCCAATCCAATCCCATCCTGTTCTCATATACTGTACTCCCAATGCCATTGCGCTCCGTAGCAGAATGTGAGCTTCTACCCTAGGAGGAGTGTAGATATTACCATAGATCAGATACATGTAATGTTTTCAATTTAAGTGATGATGGTGAGACGCGGTTTCATTTCCCCGTCCCGATGGTAGAATGTAACAGCTTTCCCATCCCACGAGACTCACAATCTAATGCCAATCTCTACCTCATAAAACATCTGGCCTGACACAACTGCAACACAAGGCCCACAGCTGTAGAAAAATACATTTGTTGCACAAGTGGATTGGCAGAACTCATTTCCTTTATGTCTCACTGAACAAAAACAAATACAGGGGAACAAAGGCGCCTAAAGAAATGTTTTGCATGTTCTCCAGTTTCAAGCCAAGTCCCCTTCATGACATTTGAGCGAGTCTGTGTGCATTTCATTCCCAATTTCTTTTCCCTGGAATGAAACAGAACCACCCTGTCTCTCTCTGTCTCCCTTTACTCCCTCCCTCCTCAGCAGGCCCTGATAACACTGATAATCAACAAGCAGAGATGAACGCCCAAGTAGGAACTAAGTTGGTAGTTCCACTCACTCCCTTCGTTCCCAGTCTAAACTCTATTATGTAATGCAGAAGGGAGCATGTCAAGGATACTTCTCAGCCTGACTAATAACTGGAGTAGGCCAAAAGACTGGGGCTGTGCCCAGCATGGTTTACAACCTCTTAGTGTACGTCTGTCTGCACGGCAGACGCTTAATTATGGTTCGTCTGTCGACAGACATAAGCGAAGGTGGCGGATTCAGGAGGATGGGTATATTGCTTATATCCAAACCGGATAGGACAGCATTCCACACACAGCAGTGGCATTCCAACCCGCTCCTCCCCACCCAAACCACACCGTATGTTTACTTTCAGCAGTGTAGGAGAAGTACAGAGAATCAGAAGACAGAGAGAATAGGATGAGAGAGAGAGAGAGAGATGACTGACCACACTGAGCTGGCTCCAGGAGGTGCGTATAGGTTTAAACTGCACCACAATGCGGTCGTCAGGTTTTGGCTCTTTGGCTTCAACATCCTCATCAGAATCAAAGTGTAAAGCTTTCTCCTGGTAGTTCTGATAGAGCTCCTCCTCTGGAACACACAAATAGTTCATTATTCATTAATAATTGTGTTGTAAAAACATCACTTGCTGAAAGACGTTCGATATTCGTAATTCACAACCATTTAAACATTTTCGAATGAAAATCTTATGATTTTACACGTATTTTTAAACTTTTCATATTAGAAGATACAACATTCAGAACAACTGCTGGCCACAAAGAACAAGACATTGACAATGAAGTTTGCCATGTCTCACCTTCACTATCAAATGTGCGCTGACTTGTCAGGCCCTTCTCCTTCTTCTTCTTCTTCTTCTTCTTCTTCTTCTCCGGACCCTGAAACACCAAATTACAGCGAGTAGGAACATAGACGAGAGGGACCAGGCTTCACTCAAACACCCAGGACCACACAGGCGTGGCAAAACACCATGCCTAAGGGTGCTCGTATTTGTATCAAATAGCTGGCTTCTATTAAAACCATAGAACTCACATACAGTAATGTCTGTCTACAAGTCTATTGGCACACACACGCACACACGCACACGTCTGAGAGGATGTGTTATTGAGATGGGCTGCAGCAGTCAAACATGCACGGGACACTGCCATGAATGCACCCACCTTCTTCTTGTCAGGGCTTGTGGGCTTCACCCTTCCAGGGCTGGATGGCTTGGCAGCACTGGGGCTGCTGGGTAATGCCCCCTTCTCCCCTTCCTCCTGCACTCCTTTGAGGGTGCACTGGGAGAGCCGGGGGCCGCTGTGGCGTTCCTCCGACTCCACCCCGCTGACCACCGCCCTCCTGTAAGACGTGCTCCTCAGCCCCCTCTTCAAGCTGCTGGGGCTCTCGCTCCCCTCGTTGGTGCCCTCGCCGCCCGTGGAGAAGAAGGCCCCCGTCTCCACCATGCTGAGGGTCTTCAGCGCCCTCTTGGAGCTCTCCACCCCCAGCCACCCCGCCAGACCCTGCGCCCTGCCCTGGCGGCCGTCCGACGTCAGGCCCTTGGGGATGAGCTGCTGGGTGCCCACCTTCATGGCGGCAGGGCTGTGGGTGCTGAGGACGATGGAGGGGGAGATGGAGGGAGAGATGGAGATGGAGGGGGAGGGAGAGACGGAGGGGGAAGGGGTGCTTCCAGTTTGGTGGGTGAAGGGAGACGACGGGGAGGTCTGTCCGACGTACGCCCTGTCCACTGGGGAGGAGGAACGAGGGGTGGGGGGGTCAGAGGAGGTGAAGGAGGACAGGGAGGGGATGCTGGAGGTTGAGCTGTGGGAGGGGGTGGCTGTGCGCAGGGCAGGAGGAGAGGGGCTGGCGTCGTTGGCGCTGAAAGGAGGCGACACAGGAGATGTGGCCTCGGGAGAGTTCCTTTCAAATGCTGCCTGGTCACGCTGAGAGTTCAGGCCAAATGGACTGGACAGTCGCTTCTCAGGGTCCTGAGGATGTCTGCCATTCCATAGCGTTACTCCAACAGTGGGTTTCCCTTTCTCTACGCCCCCATTATAGTCCCTATTGTCCAGGGAGGATGATTTACTTTGGTCCGACTTGAATCTGGAGAGCAAAAAGCGTCCGTTTGACAGATGTCCAATGCTGATACTTCGAACCACCCGAGATTTTCTGGAGGGTTTGTTCAGAACGTGTTTCATTACAGTGGTCTTGCTGCCTGCTGGTGTGGCCACAAGTCTCTCAGTAGGCTGACTTAAAGTTAAGGAATACGTGTCCTCCACAGGAAAGTCTGTCGTTTGGACCCCATCTATTTGGTAGCTGAGGGGTCGAGGTTTGGCCTTGGTTTGGTCTCGGTGTCCATTGCTGTTGTCCGTGCGTCGCTTCCACAATGGTGCAATGTTATTGTTTGACAGATCAACGTCGTTGCCTCCGTCCATGGTTCTGCTTCGCCAGGCCCCACTTTTCTATCTTTCAGTATTAATGAACAGAGCAGCCCAGTCCAAAACCTCTAGGTTTCAAAGCAAACCCACTAGCCAACTAGACTGGTGTGACTCCTGCGTAAACAAACGGTAATCAGTATCTTCTTGAATCAAAGCCAACAGTGCAGACACAGCGCAGTGTCCAAATTCCCAAAGTTTAATTATTAACAGGATTTCTTTTTTTCTGAGGGCATGAACTCGCTTTGAAATGTTTTAAAAAGTGTCGAGAAAAGTTGATTAACTTTCACATCGAAAAAACAAGTTATTTTCTTTTGACAGTAGGCTACAGATAATTGTATTGATTTTTAATAGACACAAGATAACAATGTTTACAAAACCGCGGTTACAATGAGATTTTTTTCTGTGGAAATCAAACTGTACCTCTCATCGAACGATGGTTTACTTGAAACGACAACCATTGTACAAGCTTGTGAACTCAAGTCTCAACCAAGATATTGTGAACCGCATCAGAACATGTACACCGGTAGCCTACCGTCTACTATAAAAGCGTGTGAAAGTAGCCTAGGCTACACACAAAACACAATATAGACGATATAAAACCAAAATAACAAAATATAGCCTTGCTCTGAACTCCGACTCTAGCTACCGCACTGACAGAATTCTTGAGATTACTTATGTTGCGCGGGTTCAGCACAGGAGGTGGAATGGGAGGAGAAATATGCAACAGAGATGGGCTGGATTAGGAGGACATAGCTGGCAATCTTATCCAATGTCATTTTTATCTACCCATGTGATGTGTAAATGGCGTTCTTGTGTTCGCTTATTTTGTTACTGTAAGTGCACATCATATATAATGTATTTTTGCAAACAATTTTTTAAATATTTAAATTGCAGTATACTCTTTGATATGTTGATGATTGGCGCCACCGCGTGTTTTTTAGCACTATTGCATTTGGCAGTAGGCTAAATTCATAAGAATTCCACACTGACACGGCCACACCACCAATATGAATTTACGAACTATATAGCCTGGTGTAACCAAATCATGTTCACTTTGTGAATATGTAATCTCAGCGAAAAGAAATGAGATGAGAGCAGTCGGTAGCTAAGAAACTCTGCCTATTTAATGCTTACTCATGCATGAAGTAGTAGGCCTACACGCCACATTAAGTAGGCCTACATTAAAGTCATTTAGGTGATCAATTATTTAATCATCTTTAATCTTTGGTGTTCAGGTTTATGTAAACTGGTTTACAGTGAGATTTACTCAACTGGGCCTTGTTGCAAGTTCAAGTCTGTTATTGTATTTTGGGTTAGTTAGTTAGTTAAACAATCCTAGTGGGTTTGTTTGTTTGTTTTTTGTTTGTTTGTTATTATAATTGTTTTAGAATAAAAGTGCGCAGAAGGTAACCACAACAACAGCGATGGATGGTGAATGCTAGGCCTACTGCAGCATGGATGGACTATTACAGTAGACTTGAATGGTGTGCGCTACTGAATTTGATCCACTGGTAATTGATCCATATTACCGCTTGGAGGCGCCATTATCACATGTCGACAATGGAGCAGTAGGCACAAGCTTTAACAAGCTTCCGACGTATAAAATATAACCCACATTTTAAATTACTACTACTTAGATTCTTTATATTTCTGGATAGTGAAATATTATCACGTAAGTGTTGTTTCTGAAAATGCTTTATCTTTGGCTACAATACACCTCATATAGGATCTGTGGAGGTGGAAGAGGAGGAAGGGGTGATTGAATGTAGTAGAAGTACAGTTAGATGAATACACTTTGCATATACAATGAAATAAACTATAGTTATATCTTAATGATCTTTAATTAATGTACATACACCACCACACAAGTCTGAATGGCATTGTAAGAACAGGTTTTTATTTTTTACAGAGACAATGCACATTAATCAACATTTCATAAAAGTGGCACTTTTAGCCAGCAGGTTAATTTTCAACTGCAACAGGGGCAACATGTAACACAAATACATAAAGTACTACAGACTACTAAATGCCATAGTCTTGTATTTGTTGTTGTTTAGTTAACATATATAGCCTATATGTATAAATATATCCAGCATCTCTCATTGTACTAATAATTAAAGAATAATATTGACAGTTATACTTTATAATATACAGTATATACATTACATATACATTACTTTAATCACAAACATTTTATTAAACTACTGTATATCAATGACATCAGTAAAATGCTCTATGTCAGAGAATGACTCATCCAGTGTGGCAGACCTCATTATATCTTATAGAGAGGAAGTCTATCCTGCATTGCTGTATTGTTTAAAGAGCCTGTATGTTTCCTTGTCTGTGTCAAGAACAACACACACTAAAAGAAACTATAAACACTTCCTCTGATACAAGGCAGGACGTGAACTATCCTGTCATTCACATGAGAAAAATACACACGTTTTATATTGGTAGGCTACTGAGATGCCATATGTACTGAAATATGACATTCCATTCAATGTTTGCAGTGTGGGGGGAAATGTCAATCTAGAAGAAATACTGTAGAAGTCCTTTTTATTGATTCCTGGAGCTCCTAAACAAACAGACAGAAACATTAAGCCAGACAGAATCTCACTGAATTATACATCTCAGCTTCCAGAACTCATCATGTAATTAATATCTTGAACAAACTAAAGATTGGATACTAGCTTTTACCTAAAAGCGGTTGTTTCTTGAGAGCACCGGCTCGCTGCCATGAGCTGAGCTAGCTACAGTATAGGCCTGCAAAGGAGAAGGGGTGACAAATAAATTTGCTTGGGTGAGGGGTGTGTAGAGACAAGTGCATATAATTCAGACAATCCATTCACAATGGGGATAACAGGGTTGTGTTGTCTCAAAGGGCACGGGTCAGGAATGCAGAGTCACATGATTATAAGTGCCATTGTAATGATAATGGTGACTTGGCAAGCCCACAAGGATAGGAAGACTACTACTATAAAATACTACATGAGCTAATGTTAGTTTAGTTCAAGCAGCTTTGAATTTCCCCATTTGGACTCACTGGCCTATTAGCCTGGTGTATCCAGACCACTTTGTAAATATGGTCTGGCCACGCTTCATTGGGAAATGTTCACAGTCATTGCATAGACCTCTGGTTAATTTTGAACCTATTGGACAGCGCTGAACCAATCGGCGCTGCTAAAATTGTTTTGATCGCCTCATCTAGCTCTACCTCCATTTCGAAACACGCTTGACGTCAACGTCATCTCACTAACCCACGCTGACTGGGCCGCCGTACAGCAGGGTGGCTGTGTGGACGCTAATGTGATCAGGGTTTCCAGACTATAATCTCAGCGAAAAGAAATTGATCTTAGAACAATAGTCGGGTGGAGCCAGGCTACTAGCCTATAGCCTATCAAACAGTGCTGGAACAGAATGATACATGTGTGTACAGTATGTTCCTTTGGAGTTTTGTTCTCTCTTGAGAGGCTGCCTGACTCTCTGTCTCTCTCCCTCTCTCTCTCTCTCTCTCTCTCTCTCTCCCTCTCTCTTTCCCTCACTTACACACACACACACACACGCACGTATGACTCACCTGCCTGAGATTCACCTCACATTATTAAAGTCGGAGCAGTAAAGCACAGAGGTGGAGTTAGCGCAGCGCTAAACCGCTTCACAGTTGGCTGGCCTTTGAAAAGAGCCCTCTCAACAGCGACCTTCTCTCTGCGTACTACATTCGCTACATGCTCATCCTGCTTCTCCCTTCCCGGCTCACAGCACCTCTCCCTTCTGCTCGACGCGACTGTTGGCTCCATGTCCTCGGCCCTTCTCCTAACCCGTCAACGCCACCCAATTGATTTGAGCTTCCAAAATAAATAAGAAACACAAATAAAAAACATTGTTTATTGTATTGACATACGGTCAATGATAAAACTGCCTAAGCCGTATATATGTGGCAAAACTGGTACTGCAAATTCCTATGTGACCTTAGTGGCTTTCCTCTTTCCTCCTCTGTTGACATAGCCTTCATGCATACCTTACAGACCACAGAGCAGTAGATCTAGGTTTATGTACACAAGTGCTTAGTGAACCAACACGGAGGGCATCTGCCGTATATACGCATGTTTGAACCCAAGCTCATCTCTATGGTTACAGGCCTTTTGTCTCCCTCTGATTGGCCGGTGTCGGTGCAGTGACATGAGATTGATTGGCCCCCCTTGTGATTTCTCATTGGCCGGATGCCACAGTGCCATGCTGTCGAGGACATCGAGACAGCATCGAGACGAGGACATTGAGACCAGTGGTTCTGACTGGAACGATAGAGATCAGAGGGAGACCTCAGATCTAAATGCCTGCCTGCAATGCCCTGTTACGACAATCACTGGCCTCTATCAGGTGTACTGAGGCCAAGTTACCCATGTATAGTTCGCAACCTACTGTACGCTGTAGGCACCAAGCAAGAGTTATGTAACGATCTCACATGAAGAGTATTAAAGGAGAGAGCGGCAGACAGGTACACACATATGTATGATGTATGTGTAATCACACAAGCATTTACAGTATATACTCCAAAACATCAATACCCAGTGCCCTAACTCCATGAGACACTGTTACATGGCTGAGTGGTTTCTCCAGCAGCCATATATTGCCACAGTCTTCCCACTCTCTCAGTGACACCCCATCATCCAGAAGCACACAACCCACTAGCACCTCGCTCCACTGAACCCATCCAGTCAGATAATTACTCTGCGCAAAGCTGCTTAACGAACCCTTTAATTATCAACTGAAATTTGCTATACATACACACACACACACACACACACACACCGCAAACTCAGTTGTCCGTTTCAGGTTAGACATTACAGATTGATAAGGATGACATCTAAACTAAAGGTCAGAGCCAGTCACTGTATTAATACTCTGCCCTCAACCTTTTCTGACAAAATCTGGGAGATTGCCTCAGAGATTTGCATCTGCAATAGAAGACAGCGTTCTTGAGGTAAGAATAAGATAAGTAAAGTACGACCTGACAGGTCTGTGTCATGTTGTATGTGTTGTCAGTTGTTACTAATGCAATTCTCTCTCTCTCTCACACTCTCTCTCTCTCTCTCTCTCTCTCTCTCTCTCTCTCTCTCTCTCTGTTACTCAAAAGCAAACAGAATCACTTACTTTCTGATAACTGTTATGACACACACACACACACACGCACACACACGCACACGCACACACACACGCACACGCACATGCACACACACACACACACACACACACACACACACATACAGTATGAATATCCACAGTAAAGTGACCAGCATTCTCCATAGGTGTTAAAAAGGCACACTACTGCAGTATACTAGTGACCTCTCCACCTCTTAACATTACTTCCTATATCAAGTTCTTCAAATGCCCTTTTATCATCTCTGTTCTTATTTTTGTTTTGAATCCTTTTTTGTTCTTACGTATTAAGACATTTATTATTTAGGCCATTAGCTATTATGTTTGATATATTGATATTGACATGGTAGTAGTTATGATGACAAGATGCTGCAATTATTCTAATAGTATATTGTTTGCTTACAATTGCTGGCGTATGATCTACACAACTATTGACAAATGTCTTACCAACAGTTGTACATGTAAGTCGCATTGGATAAAAGCGTCTGCCAAATGCTGTAAATGTAAATACCAAAACAACTGTCACACCCTGACGGCCCCTATTGTGTTCACCAGTCTGTCCTGTGCTTATCTCCACCCTTACCTGGTGTTCCCCTTTCCTCTTGCCATCCCCTGCATAGTAACCTGTGTTTCCTGCTAGCCTGTGCCAGTTTATCTGGTCTGTTTACAATCAGCTACCCAACGTTATTCCCCGGCTGTTGTTTGCCCATTCAGTTGAGTGCTGTTGTAGGTTATAGCCTAGTGTTGATGTTTTTACGTTCATGTATCACTTTGGCTGGTTGTCCATGTTTCTTTATTTTTATTTCGTATTACCCGTTTATTCCTTCTTGTCTCTTCCCTCAAGAGGATGCCTCCTCCTGCCAGACCGTGGTGGCAAATATGTGTTCTTATGCTGTAAATAGAATGCTGTAACTTGCTTGGTTAAATAAACATTACCTGTACATTGTCAGTGTACCCGGTGTTTTGTTTACACTGCCTGTCCCGACCTCAAGCCTGCTTGTGATTCTGTTTGACCTGAGAATCCCTGTGTTTGTGTTACCTGCCTGCCCCTGTCCTATTCCATTTTGTATTGTTATTGTGTTAACACTTTGGTCTCGCATGGTACGCGAAAATAACGACAGCAATTTACCTTCGCAGGCTGCATACGTAAAGTCTGTTTGACTTTCTCACGCTGGTGTCAGGTCGACAAAGAAATAGTTTTCTCTAATTTTCCCAAAACTGCAAAGACAGCAGCTTGCTTTTATAGGAGATATTCACATATAATGCGCACAAAAACGTAAAAGTGCACATAAATCACACACCCACACAAACACACAAAAGAGGGTCACATCTCTGTCCCGCTGCAATTAGAGTCTTAGTCATACACTGCACCAAAGGCTATTTCAGTCCCCAGCCTCGCTTCCATGTCAGTCTCCCTGGCAATCTCGGAAGCAATTTGATGTCTTTTCTCCTCCATATTCCTGTCTTAACAACCTCCTTTTCTCTCTGTCTCACTGCCAAAAGGGATTTTTGATGGTCTGGTGATTCTGATCTACACGTCACTAGACTGACAGGGTCTTTGTTAGGTACTGTATGGGTGCACATACTATGTCTTTCATGCTTTAAAAGAAGGTTTAAACGTTTGTCGAACCCTCAACACTGCAGCTTTCTTATTTTGCTCACCTCACCCGAAACGAAAATACATATTCAAGAGACAATTGCTTCTGAACATTTTAGGGATATAAGGAGGCATACCAGTAGAAACTATTATACACTTTATAGACATGTTAGAAGTACTGTATGTTTTTAAGAAACAATTTATGAATGGCAATTGAAAATACATTCTAGACACACATCCTGCATCCTGCAAATCACTGTTTACATGTAAGATACTGTAGATATTACTGTAGGTATTTACAACACATTACACATTACTTTTATATATTTGTATTGTTTTCCAGTGTATAATGTTAATTTATATTAGTATATAATTACTGTATTAGATGACATCATGTAATTGAAAGCATTGGTGCTTTTTCCTCTACAATAACTGACTTTTTATTAAAAAGGAAGAGCAAAAACCAGTTAAATGGCTCTATATCTAACAATATTATCACATAGGTAGAGTATACAACAGGTATACCATACCAAACATTATTCTAGTTTCTCTGTTACCATGTTGGTGCACAGATAACTTGTGGTGTCTACCACAGTCTGCACCCATACTTGATGCTTGCTGAAAGACTGCCCTATACTAAACGTGCCACGTATGTCTTCCCTCTCTCTTTCCCAGGTTCCCAACTCCCTTCCTCGAGGCTAAAGTTTTATTTCTTCTTAATTTGTTGTTCTACACCAGAGCCTCTTCTGCCCCCCCCCCCCCTTTCCCCCTCTTAATTCTCAATCGTTTGTGCTCCTTTGTCAATGTATGTTCGGAAGACATGGATCTCATCAGATCCGCTTCAAAACAAGCTTCAATATGCCCATAGTCAAACATGCTGTTCATCAGGACGATCGCTAGAGGGAATATGTAACATTCAGAGAGAGAGAGAGAGAGAGAGAGAGAGAGAGCAAAAACACTGTCTTTCCATGTGGAAGATACCCAGGGTAAAATACACTAGCCTGCGATGTGCTCTGCTGGCACAGTGATCCACCATGGATCAACCTGTGGCTCTGGACCCTCAGTGGTGCAAATGATTGTTTATATATCTACTGTATAGATTTGTATGCTAAATCATCGATGTCTTATAAATCTGTTATGCTATTGAAAAAGGAGAAGCACAATCACACGTGTCCACTTCATTTTGGAGGTCATGGGACAGAAAGTCTTGGAACCACTGATCTAAGACACATGTACTGCATGAAGTCACTACCACGTGATCAAAGTCCACAGGGCTCATGCAGATGTCTACCGTAAATGACTAAAGATGGCTTTCCTCCATCGGGCCGATGATATCACCAGCCCACCATCCAGCAGATCTCGGCTACACGGATACACCCCATTGCCTGCAGTGTGACTAACGGCGTACTCAGAAGGCACATATCTGTTAGTGCAAAGGGTCACGCTTGTGTTTCAGTGAGCGCGGTGGGAAACAGGTATGGGTGAACAAAGGCACTGCAGCATGATGTCATACAATTGGATAGCATGGCAGAAGTGAGGTCATCCTTTTGAGCCGTCAAGCTGTGCACGCTGGTCAGAGCTGCTGTAATACAAAAGGGGGCTGTATAGCCTACCTGTCTCCCCGGGGAATATATTTAAGCATGGATGCATGGATGGGTGGATGGGTGGATGGATGGATCAATTGTCTAGATATTTCTCTGAGCAAAAAAGCTTTCAGAAAATTATCCACCCTGTTTTTAACAATATTTTTTCATATGTAATAAAAAACAAAAGCCTGTGGGTCCTTCAAACTCTAATCTATTTCTTTCTTCTCCTACACACTGTGACTCATCTAGCCACACTCGGCCAACACCCCCCCCCCCACACACACACACACACACACACACACACACACACACACACCTCTCTCTCACAGTCTAAGGATGGCAGATTGTGAGAAAGCCTCTTCTCTCCAGCTATTTGACTATGACCCCACTGAGTAATGGAATACCTAATGATGGTACCCTTTCACAGTCTCACACTGAGTTAGAATACAAAATGCTACCTGCTGGAGCCTCCTGGGACTGGTGTGTGATGGGTTCAATAGACCCAGACACAGCTTACAGCCATATGCCTGAAATATCATGCCATGCTTACATGGGAAAGAAATAGCATATTAATATTCCTTCTTGGAAAAATAACAAATAGTATGCCATATGTGCAGCAAACTCTTATCATGTTGGTTTCTGTGAATGCGGTCGGGGGACCCCTACAGCTCTAGATTAGAGCACAACTGGTAGAGGACTGAGCTATATAGATTAACTCTATGCGTGTCTGTGTGTCCAAGACAGGGCCTTCATTCACACACATACAATGGTGGCAGCCAGTATAGCTACCCCACTGTCTGGCAGACAAATGGCAGAATGCGGACTGACCTACTGTACATGGTGCTGCGCTCTTTGCTTCCCTGGGGGAGACACATGCAGAGAAGAGCCCGCTCAGCGCACCAATCAGAAGTCACCATTCATCATGGGATGTTGGAACCCAGTTGGGTAAACACAGTCACACACACGTGTGCAAACAGGCCTGTCCAATCTAACCACACGTTCAGGTTGCTGTCAGCAGTTACAGCTGCATCTGCCTGCAGCTCTGCAACCAAACCGTATCTTATCAACTGCAGGCTTAGACACAGCCAGATGACTGTGTGTGTGTGTGTGTGTGTGTGTGTGAACCTTACAAGACTTATGGAGTGAATTCCCTTTACAGGAATGTGCAAAGCAGCTAAGTTAGAATGTGTGTGTGTGTGTGTGTTCAAGACAACTAACTATTCTGTATGTTTTCATTAAAACTCAGCACTCCTGCCAAACAACACAGAAGACCTGCGAGGTTGTGCCACCACTGCTTGCATTCGGCAGTGCCTTCCGTGTTCATGGAAGTTAATAGGTGCACAGAATGGTGTTATTTACATTTAGGCTACGCATTAGTGCTCACATTATTATTTATGCAAATATATTCAGCTACAGTATTCTGAGGTATTTGTTTGCTGCGCTGCTGACAGTTACGTTGTGCGCCTGTACGTGATGCATGTCAAAAATGATTGCCAAAGTCAGCTGTAAAGTGAATGGCAGCGGACGCACTGTAGCTGTGTAGCTTGTATGGGAACATTAACAGTACTTTGCCTTCGTCGAGTGACTTACAGTAAGTGACATGTTGTACGCGCTGGAGCATACGTGTACATTTCAGGGGGGATTCAGCGGATGTGTGCCCCTCAATATTTAGTACAAGTGTATTTGTCCCCCCCCAATAAAAAAAACATGAAAGACACAGTGGGGCCTCCCGACGATATCGGTGTAGTAGCCCATATGCGTAGTACCCCTCATTGAACCGCTTGACAGTGTAGCCATGACCTAGAATAGGCCTATACACTATTGGTTCACTGTTATGTCCTATGTTGGATATTTTAATGTGCACATTGTGCACCCCATCCACATTAGTCTCAATAGGTTATAGCCACAATGTGTAGTAGACTATTATTGTTTTGTTCAGCTATAATTTAGCCTAGATCATCCCAAAACACATGTTTTCAATATGCAGAATGTTTTGAACATGAACATATGAGCTATTAAATTCCAGGGTTTAATACATTTATTAAAATGAATGTATTTATCATGTACTTCCCCCAAATAAAAGAAGAAAGGAGAGTAGACTATATGTGTGCTGAAAAATATAAAATAGGCCTATGCCTAAAGCATTACATATGTTTGATCATCCTTACTGCATTATAATTCACATATTTTGAATTGTACCAAGTTTCCTGTATTGAATGTTTTCCTATAAAATAAATTGACATTTTCACCCTATTTCACCCTAAAAGGCACAAATTGTTCCATAAGAATTCACCAGAATGCCGGAAAAAAATGTGTTTGATTCTGAAAATGTTCTGATGGGAAGACCCCCAGACCGCCCAGACCGTCCCCCCCCCCCTGATAAACATCAGTGGGAATATCTGCCTTTGACAAAAAGTGTTAATAATAATAAAACAGTTAATTAAAACCCATTGTAGAGTTGAATATTGAAAACACTAGTACCTTTTCACAAAGGGACAATCAGTCTGACCGTGAAGTCCTTATCTGGCCTGGAGCACTTCAGGTCTATTATTTCACATGACAGTGAAAGGAAGCAAGAAGTGTTTATGAGACGCTGGATCAGCAGAAACATGATGGTGGAGCACTATCTGTTTTGTTTTAATTCACCGTCTAGGAATATTGAGAAATACTCATCTTCTTCTAGCCAGCACGATTAACTCCATTGATCTGAATTTAACCTAATCAATGAATTTAACATCTTGATATATACATCATTGTATACGTTACAGTTGCATTCTACTGGCTCTCTATGGATAGCTAGCTAGTGTTAACGGGCAGGAGTGTAGAGGAGTTTGATGGTTTACACCCAGCAAAAAGGTTGTTGGTTCCATCCCCATTGTAAGAGCAATAGTCAAGTCAAGTATTTACTTGAATAGTCAAAAGCCAACTACATGAATATGATGTCATGTAGTTGGTGCTGGGGTGAGGTGTTTACCTGTCTGATTTGTGGTGGGGATTTGTGACACAAACGAGATGAGCTGGGAGCACACACTTGTAGACCGCTTGACACATTTCACATTATGCAAACGTTTCACATTCACACTTTGCATCTGAACTATAATGCTAACTGCATACATGAATGATTTTTATCATCCTTACTGCGTTATTTGTTTGTGACAAACAAATAATCAGAATTAAATATTATGGACTGATTGTGTTTTGTGTAAGATGAAAGTGAGCCACAAACATCTCCAATGCTTAGCCTCTCAGCGACTACTGCATTGGCTGAAGTCACAATAACTCTCATCAAGCCCAGCCTACCTACAGTAGAAGCATCTTATCTACAGATACTTGGGTAAAAAACGATAGTGCTAGGACCCAAAATGCTTCACACGTTGAGCACAACAGCAGAATATGTGTGTTAAACTGGATTATTTTAAATTGTTTTGGCAGAAACTGCATTCAATGTAGGCCCTACATCTTTCACATTTCATGGATTCCTTTCTCACAGACGTAGCCACAACCAAAACTATGTAGTCTACCTACAGGCCAATTAGCATGTTTACATGCTCTTTTCAAAAAACTGTCCAACTTTTATTTAAACCCTAACATAACACTAAATACTAAAAGATTACAATTGCACAATATCTGAAATACATTTACTTAGAACAATTAGACTTTGCTGCAGAAAGTGAAAGGCACTTACACTTTCACATACACAAAAAATGTATTTGTTATTTGTTGTTCAAATCAATGCTCTACCCTCCATATGGTCCTCATATTAACAGTAAAAACAAACAGTTTGTACATGTATGCCCTTAAAAGAAAACACAGAGGCTTATCTTATTCTGTACAAATATTACATCAATTTGCAAAACAATCACTTTTTTAAATTAAAAATAATAATCAGGTGATTTTCTAACATTAGCAAGGTCACTACCATCCTAGAAAAGAGCTGAAATAAAAATGTGTTTCATCCAGTGGTCAGGAGGATAATTAGAAGGGGGAAGGGGGGGGGAGGGCTCTTGCCCCAGGGGGCGTCTTACCCCACGCTACCCTACACTTTCTGTCAAATTCACCACGTGTCTCCTCCCATTCCACTAGTTTACTATTATATGTGTCTAAAGTAGCAAATACTACTCACAACAACAATGCCTTAGGCATCGCAATACATTTCCAATGTGTGGGGCAGAGCTTCTGAGGGAGTTTGTTTTGATTGTGCTCAAAGTTAGCAAGTGTTCTTGAGAAAGACAGACCCTACCCTGCCTTTAATACTGCTAACAGCACTGAATTGACATTGTTTTTTATTAAAGTATATGCTCATTGCTACATTTTAAACAAGTCATGGAACAACCAGCTGCTTCTCACTGTGGCCTATATACTTAAGTACAATTTTACTAGAGAAAAAAGGTTGAAACATTATTCTGAGTTTGAGCACCAAAATCTAATCACAGGACTCAGGACTGTTGCTAAGAAAATGTAGGCAGAAATGAAAGTAGTACTGTAATAAAACTTCTATAAAATGTAACCAAACTAATACCAGCAATGAAATCAGGTGAGGTCAGCTGCAATCGAATGCTGGGTGGAATGGGAGAAGGGTGCCAGGTTCACATTCTGGTTCACAGCAGTCTTAGTGGTTTTAGGGGATGTAAGGTAAATTATGGATAAGCCCCTTTAAACCACCTGTCAGTAATACACACTAACAAGTGACAAGCGCTGTACATGCCACAACACCATTAACCCTTCACACACCACACACACCTGCAGCATAGATCATGGGTATAAACCATATTACAGGCAAGCTTGTGCTGGTGAACGCATGATACGTACAAATCACAAGGTAATTATATATTGTATACTGAGGGAGTGGGCAGAGAGGAAACAGACAAGTGCAGACAGCACCAATTAAATGCTGGTTGGAGTGTGTTGTTGTCATGGAAACTAAGCTAGCACCTCTGAAACGCTGTTTCATATATAAATTATTACATTTTCATATTAAACGCTTTTGTCACTGCGCCCATCTCTTTATTGTTAAACTTCCTTCATCTCTCGCTTCACTCTCTTCATCCCGACATATCTGTTCATTTGTCTGTAAGGCTGCAGCCTCTCTCTCTCTCTCCCCCTCTCTCTCTCCCTCTCTCTCTCTCTCCCTCTCTCTCTCTTTGTCTTACTTCTCTGCGTCGTTCTCCATTTGTCCCCCACCTGTGCCCTCGACAATGTTAGCATGTTTCGACAGTTAGCAGACATTACGTAGCACGAGATGAGATGGAGGGAACACGGGGGGTGGGGGGGTGGGTTTGTGCCAAGGGGTTTTACAGGCTGTCTCTTACGATGACATTTCAGCAGCCATGTTGTTTAGGGCAGTTTTAACAGTCACAGCTGAGGCAAACAGCTTCACGCAACATGTGTAAAAAAAAAGAGAAAAAGAGAATGAAGAGGCGTGGGAGATTTGGGCGAACTTTGAATTCGCTCGCTCTGTCTGGTCACACACGCAGACAGAAAGACAGATGGATGCAAAGACACGCGCATGCACACACAAGACTCACTCAAACAACTGGTTCTAACTATTGGGGATAAGAGGGCGACTTACACACGCACCACATGACTCACTTCTGTGAGGAACAGTGAGAGCAGAAAGACTACCAGATGGATGGCTGTGTGGGAAGGCAGGTACGAACACAGTTACCCATTGTGTTTCCTGGCCAGGGAGCGCCAGGGGCAAACTGCCTGCGATGAACAAAGAGAACGGGACTCAGGCCCCAACAACACAGGCAGGGCAGGGAGAATAACAAGTAAGACATGGGGCCAGACAGCTACATGACTGATAGGCTGACAGAGATGCTGTATGGTCACAGTGTGCACAGCTAATTCAGATATATGACAACCTACACTGACGATGGGGATGTGTGCTTTCATGTGTAGGTGTGCGAGCGTGTGCGTGTCCACACTGACACGTAAGACTACTGGACACATGTATTTTTACCCAGCATATATCGCTTGGCCATATGGGCCACAGTGTAGACATTCCTAAAGAAGCACGCACGCACACGCACACGCACACGCACACGCACACAAACAAGCTATTACCCAGACCTACAGTACCATGTAAGATTTATCCTACCTTGTAATTTCACAGTCACATGCACACCCACACATGCACACAGTTCGAGAAGAAAAAATAGCATGTTCTCTATGCGTGCGTGTGTGCGCCAAAGAGAGAGAGAGAGAGAGAGAGAGAGAGAGAGAGAGAGAGAGAGAGAGAGAGAGAGACCAGTGGTACGCCAGACAGTACGTGTGTATGTATGTGTAAGGGGGAGTGGTTAAAAGAGAAAGACAGCAATATGGAAGGACAGTACCCATGCACCCTCAAGACAGTTAGTCATTCCCAAGACCAAGACAGAATGTTTGAAGAAGCTCAGTCAGATGACAAGATGGCTCTGAGGGGAGGGGAGGGGCAGTCTAGGGGTCTGCTAAACCCCTCTGAGCTCATATGGCCTTGGGGCTTACAGAGAGAGAGAGAGAGAGAGAGAGAGAGAGAGAGAGAGAGAGAGAGGTCCAAGGCCTGGGTAAGTTGATGGTAGTGACGTGTGTGGTTGTGTGGTTACATTACACTGGTTACTATAGACTGCGTGTCCTTCAAGTTCAACATTGCAGCAGGTCTGGGTGTGATTCAAGCCCCAGCACAGACCAGCTGTAAGCATCCTTGAGCAAGTAGCCCATTTCATGGCTGCTCCTTACAATATAGTGTCAAATTGGATTATAATATTAGTTGTTGAATATAGTACAGCAACTGAACTAACATTATTTTAAAATAATGTTTTTATTATCTACAGTGTACTATGATTATCTCTGTGAATGATGATTTTACAGTAGTTTATGGATGATTTAGAATATCGTATCTTTGCTGTTGAGCGTGTATGATATTTGCTATGAAGCACATCTCACAAAAACACAACATGTTCAACATGTGAATTTCTTTAGGTTATGCGGTTTGTATGAGGAACCTAACACTGGAGGATATTTAGAGGTGTGTGTGTGTATGTGTAACTGGTTAAATAAATAAAGAGCAGCTACAACTCTGTCATATGATCCGCCCGCATCGCACAGGGACTATAATGGCATTAGCCTGAATGAGCGAGGCCTATCAGACCAGCCTCTGCTCTCTGAGTTTACACACCTCAGCCAGCCCCAGTTTGCCTTTTATCTCTTCTATGGCCAGTAAAGCAAAACAAATCAATATCCATTTGAGCCTCGTTTATTGATTTGTTTCACTATACACTTGGGGTTTCTGTTACAAAAGCGTCACATTCCCAGCATGGTGAAATCCCATTAAAGATGACAATTAGCCGAACCATAACAGCAATTAACATCACAGACGAGAATCAATGTAACATGTAGTTTGACAGATACAATGGGATTTCATACTGTAGATCAGGGGTGGGCAATTATTTTCACTTGGGGCCACATTGAAAGTGTCAGAGAACTTCGTGGGCCACAGCTAAAACAGATAGACATAAAAAATAAAAACACAAAATAGCTACCTTTGTTGTCTTGCATATTTATGCATAATAGGCTATTCAACACATATGCAACATCATTTTCATAATCAAACGTAACGGTTCACTTTAAATATGTATAATTTTTACGCAGCAGTAAATAAAGTAACAATCTGCAGAGCCCGTCACGTAATTTTTTGTTGTGTTATTATTTTTTTTAAATGTTTGATGTACCTGGGCGGGCCGGGTAGAATGTCTCAAAGGGCCACATCCGGCCCCAGGCCTGCTGTAGATTCATGCCTGTGATACTATTCCACCACTACTCAATTAAAGGTTTCAATTCTGAAAGCAAACTAAATTAAAAAAACAATAATAATACAAATAATAAAATAGAAAAGTAGAAATGCTAGAAATTAGAGTGACAGTAGCATGCTTTTGGTTAAAACAGTTTTTCTTCTACCATGTACCCATACCAACACAAAGACAAAGAAAGAGAGGTGAATGGTGATGCTTATGCACATCACATGCATTGGGGGTAAAAGAAAAGAGGGGCATATGTCCCAACACTGAGTCACAGAGCAGGACAGGAAGTCTTAGATGGAGACACCCTTCCTTCCTGTCAGTGCTGCGATGCCCTACACAGAACACCATTCACACATCCCATGGGAGCATGTGACAAGCATTATGATGGACAGTGCCAAGCATTGTGCGCTCTGCTGTGGAGGTGGAGAGCACAGGGGCTTTGTGTTGCTTTTTAATATCTTATTTCAGAAACCCATTACACCGAACGCAGTGAGCAATTTTCATGGGTGGGAGGCCACATTTATCCACCTTCTGCTTTTGATATCCTTACCTCGCATCACAAAAATCTAGCTGTGATATTGTAAACCGCTACATCTTTTAGCCTTCTTTTAACTCCTAGCCAAATACGTATGATTATGATTTCAACACACCAGTAATAAGGGAATTAAAATGTACACTATAAAGCAATCTGGTTTCCAGAGGCAGACAAAAGTAGCCTAGAGTAAATGGCTAGCTATAGTGTGTGTGTTGCTATAGTGTCATGATATTACATTTATTTTAATACTTATGATAATGCAACCAGCTATCTGGCTACAGTAATTGTAAATCACCTGCTACATTTTCATAAATATGAATATTATTACACAAGCCCTTGGAAGAGGTTAAAAGGTTAAACTTTAACCTTTTAATAACCTCTTTAACCATTAAAGCAACCACCATGCTGACGTCACACAAAATCTCTGAATGAAAATTACCTAGCTACTATAATGTTTGAGTAGAGAGTCAAGATATAACATTAGCTTAGCTAGCATCGTCCCCTAAGCCCTACCATACCACAAAACAAATCGATAAACAATTGATAAACAGTTTGGGTGTTATCATTACAAAACATGACTATGTTTTGATAGCTTGTCCACACACCAAATATTAGAGAGCAGCAAAGCTGTCACTCTAAGGACTAGACTTTCATAAAGTGGGACATCTCCCCAGCACAACTGACACCTTGAAATTTCCTCTATAGTGCAGTGCAGTGTTGTAGCCCTCCGGACTAAAGATGTCATTATGCATTTCCTTATGATGACTGGTTTATGACCTAATCAGATGCCTACATTTGTACCTAGCCTACTGTAAGTCACTTCAGACAAAATAAATATACTAAATGCTAAATGCTGCAAATGTTGTTATACCTGTAATTATTTTGATCATTACAGATATGGTTTCAGTTTTATTACCATATTTAAACACTACATTGTTAATTATACTAACAGCTGCAATAAACACACTACAGGGTCCAGTGATCTGGGTCAGCAGACTAGTCCTTTTGTCGTAGAGACTTCCTCTTCCACTGCACACAGGATATGAACAATTTCCCCACAGCCTAGCCTAACCAAAAATCTCAGAAATCAGAAGTGTCAGAGCTTGGACATATTAATGAACATCATGACTTACATTCTCGGTTAAACACACACCACTACAAAACTACACCCCTACCTCAGTAATAAACAAGATGCTGTAAGGGTGAGTCATGTGGTTGCAATCTGCTATGTGGTTTGATCTGATTGTTTGCGTCTGGCTGCTGCAGTGCGATGCTTACTTCCGTTTGCTTTGCCCGCGACAGATACTTTGACACTCTGGGCGGGGCTGACCTCTGGCACACGTAAGTTACAGTTATCCACACCACAAACACATAGGTCCACACAGACCTACGTAGTATACTTCCTGCTGAAAACTAATTTAGAGAACTCACAAGCTTGTTTATAATAACATGAGATTAACGTTTAGTGCTATTGTTTGCTTATCTGCTTTAAAATCAGTCTGCACATTAAACTAAAAAGTACAAACTGCTATTGTCTCAAATTAAATGAGGAACTGGTACACTTTATACACACATTAAAACTATTGCAATGTTGATAGCAGACCAAATATCCTATTGCATCATAACGGTGGATCTTGCGGAAAGGGTGGAATAAAAACGGCAACCAATTTGAGAACCTGTTGAGCTTTAAGAAACCTATCTGGTTTCCCAGCATTGGCAGACAGACAGAAAAAGCCTGTAATTGCTTGATTGATCTGGCACTAATACAAATACCCAGAGGCATTACAGCAAATTCACAGCTGATAGAATGTTAGGTATAATGCAATACACTGATGACAATAGTTCTGTAATTTCCACAGAAACTTGAGATAGCAATTCAAATTGACTTTTTTCTGGGTTTTCATTAGGAGGAAAAATAAACCAGAACTTGACATAAACACATCACACACTAGAATTGACCAATAATATGCAATTGTTTATGATACGGTATACTGTGTATCTCTTTTCCAGTCTGGATTAGGCATGGTTACCAATACCAAGAGATCCTGACCTCATTGGTCAATAGCAGTGGTTCAAAGTCATTATGTATACAACATGGTGACAGGTCAGGTGAGATGAAATTATACACAGGTACACCAACTACGTCATTATGAACAGGTAGGACCCTAGCTGTGATGGGTGGAACAAGGGAGGACTGTAAGATGGGGAAATAAATAGAGGGAAAAGCAGAACATAACAAATGGGGGGAGGGGGGGGGGGGGGGTTCGTGGATGTCACAGCGTGTTAGTCAGAATGCTGAAGTTGCCGTGGTGACGGAAGGGTGACGGGAGGCAGAGTCACATGACCCAGCATCAGACCCGAGTAGGACGATGCCACACATACTGCAAGAGCTGATGGGGCTCCTGACCCTATTGGCCACCCAGATGGAGGGATGGCAGCAGAGCGGAAATGCCAGCTGTGTTGACATACAACTGAAGTTTCATTGTGGCACTGGGAGATTTGTCTTTGGCACTGGGGGACTGTTTGTATGCTTTATACATAACTATGCACGCGGCTGTAGGGGAATGGCCTGTACAAGCTACAGGTGGAGGGCTAGTGAGAATCTAGGCCATGGTGTGGGAGTTTCAAGGCAGAACAATGGGTTTGCAATGCTGCTTCTATCCACAAGGTTCATTTGGAGTGTCTCATGCCATGTTTTACATCACTATGGACAGGTTTCACAGACATGGACTAAGCCTTGTCCTAGACTAAGAACTTTTTTCCCATTGGAGATCTTCATTTCACAGTCCATGTCTGTGAAACCGGCCACATGAGCTTTATAGATTTTGTAGCTGTTCTCGATTTGTGAACCCATCCACAATATGTTTTTACTCCACTGGGGTTATGAATAGCATATGGACAAGAAACCCATGGACCCCGCGTTGTAAAAATCACATGACATCCGAAGTTGACTTCAGGGAAACATTAAGCATATTCAGAGATCCTCGGTCAGAACAACTAGCCTATTATATAAGTGAGAAACCACACCCGATGCTCGACGACAATATTTATCGTCTGCCAAAGAGCAACAGTGGCCAAGTTTCTGAAAGAGGTTCTGGCCACCATATTTTGACTCTGAAACACTGCCATCATCAGCACAATCTTTGGTAGTGGTATTATTAATACAGCAAAAGCATTAAGAGCTCTTTTATCTTATTAACTGGAGTAAAATAATCACTTTCACAGAAGTTCAATTATTAAAATAATATGATTGCCCCCATTACTGAATTAGTTTTTCCTCTCAGGCTCTGAGATTAAAACATGCCAGGGTCTTGTCATTGTACTCAAGTGGCGGTGATCAAGTGTAAGGGCAAATAGATGTTGATATCATTCTCCTGTATCATACAGGATTATGTGATGGCAGTGATGTTCTCACAAAACACTGGTCAAGACAGGGTAGTAGCCCACTGTGTCAATTACACAAGTAATTACACCTTAGGAAAGCAAAACATATTCCGCTGCACTGTAAACGACCCACTTTTCTACTAAAACCCAATTAAATTACAAATCAGGTCGTTCTGCTGTCATGTCCACGAACAGCACCGAGAATTGTAATTCTGTCTAACCAGGTCTTTTGGCCTAGATTTCTTCCAAAATGTGTTGTGTGCCAAGATCACTGCGCTATGATTATCGGAGGACTGGTTTATAGAGCAGTTCGACTATGTGCCCATTGGGATCCATCTTGTGTGGGGTGTATTCTGTTTAGTTTTCTCGTTCTCTCTTGTGTTTTCATCTTTCCAAAGGAAAAGAGAAACAATAAACGTTTGGCATCATTGTAATACTGGTTGTTGTACTCTTGTCACAGTATAATAGACCGGTTTGCATGTTTTGCCTGTTTCTGTCTCATTAACTGCTCAGCTCAATGTAGCGCTATCTCTACAGTTTCCCTCTACCCTTCAGCTGCAGCCTTTCATCTAAATCTCTCTAAGAAAATGTCATAAGATAAATACATAGGCTAATATTATTATATTATTACAAGTTACCAGCTGTTTTCAATATTAGCAATAGCTCAAAATATTAAGAGTATTAAGAGAATATTATCCTAATTTCCTAATAACTTTCTCCTTCCATCTATGCATCTGCCTTCTAACTGCAATCTGAAGACATGTCCAGACATTATAGTTGAAGGAATGTCAGGAATGAGAGGTATTCCGGGGCATTCCCAATCCAACACAATCACCCAGTCCGTAAGCAATACGTGTGAATGCCACTCCCTGATTTACAGACATGACTGACATTGTCCATAGAAACGGATTCAAGATCAGATGTGACATGCTTCTATCAGTTCGATCGATGATATA
>JAODUE010013179.1:0-26556 GCA_027564755.1 Amblyopsis hoosieri | reverse complement strand
GCACTTTGTGTTACATGAATTTGTATGAAAAGTGCTATATAAATAAAGATTGATTGATTGATTGATTGATTGATTGACTGAATACTAATAGAAATGCTGCTTGTTTCTTAATTCTTGAGGCAAAATAGCAAAAGGTTTGAATACAACAGCACCCTTCTCATTCATGTCTAAACAGCCTTTTCAGAGCAGTCAGTTTGAGTGACTAGCTATAAATGCAAATGCTCACCCCGCCCCTCTTTTCTGTAGAGTGTGCTAACCATAGACATACTGTAAATAGACAGAAAACAATCTGAAAAGCTTGCAGCCCAAATAAACTGACTTGGTTGTCATATTTTAGCATTTGTAGGTTGGTAAGCATTCCATATGCTCAACTGAAAGCACTAAAAGCAGTGAAACATGTAGATGTATACTTTATAGGGTTCACATTTTTCATTTATAAAATCGCATTCTTACATACCAGACTTAAGTTTCCAGAGTTTGTGGTACTATTTTACAAATCAATTAACACCAAACGATTAAAATATATTGCTACACTTTCTTTTACTTCAAACTAATTTGGTCGCGGATGTCCAGATTATATAAAATTATAAGTAGGGGTGTAACGGTTTACCAAATCCACCAACATTTTTGATCCACGGTTCGTTTCATACCTCTGTCGAAACATGGAGAGCCAGGTTTTCGACTACTGTGAGGCTAATGCAGATGACAGTTATAGCAACCTGATATTCATAACATTTGAGCCAAATTCAAAAAAACTTAAAATGCATCTGTGGGTGGCAGCAGGGTATTAAAGTAGGACACAAGCCCTCAATGATACCTTCTGAAAGCAGGTTGAAGAAATGAAACTGGTCAAACATGAACATTAGTTTGGATTCAACTTTATTGTCACTGCACAGTATTAAGACAAGAATACAGTATGAAGTTTGCAAATAGCAAAAAGTAGCACACTGAAAGTGCTTAATGGAGCTTTAAAAAACATTGCTGAGAGCTTTGGCCCCTGAAACTTGAGTTTAAGACAGTACTGTAAGAATAAGAGTGATATGCTGGGCTTGCTGAAGTGAAACATTGCAAACCTCCATTGAATGAGTTAGAGCTGATTTCATATTTTGAGTAAGGTGATTCATTGAATATAAAAAGTTAAATCTCTGTCCTCTATTTATTAGCTATATATTTATATAGGTTATTTTTTACTGTTGCTGTAAAATTTCAGTTGTAAAGAGACGTATGTAAACAAAGAATCTGTGAGTCATAAAATCTGTAGGCCTGGCAAAAGCCAAATAAAACCCATTCTCATTACAGTCAGCCGAGCTGATGTTTCACAGCATTGTATGCCATTAGCCATTAAATCGGCCATTCATATCACCACCATGTCAATGAACAGAAGGAAAACAATTTTGCCAATTGGCAGAGAATAAAGTTTTTGACAAATTTTTACACGAATAACCAATATACAATTCACATAAAATGTGACTTGTGTTAGACATTATGCTTTTGCGCAGCTAACAGGCTACTTACTGTATACAGTTGATGCACATCATAATAATAATAATACTTTATGTATCTACTGTATGTACAGCGGTGCAGGTAATTGTAAAACAAATGATGTGCTTACCTACAGACATAATGTGGCTATAGGATATTCTTTAGGTTCCCTTAGACGGTGTGTGAGCATGAGCATTTGGCCAGTCAGTTATCAAACGGTCAGTCAGAAGCCAGTGAGCCAATCACACGGTACTCCACACTGAACTGCAACAATCAATCTGGTCTGTTCTTTGCCCCAGGTCAAACTCTTCAGATAGCAGAGTGGAAATATAATCTGACAGCTCGCATTACACAGGACAGTGGAGGGACTCCTTATCTCTCTATCCCCTGCAAGGTCAGGGCGACAACAGAGGAGAAGAAGACAGAGAGAGAGAGAGAGAGAGAGAGAGAGAGAGAGAGAGAGGGAGAGAGGGAGAGTGAGAGAGAGTGTGTGAGAGAGAGAGTGTGTGAGAGAGAGAGAGAGAGAGATACAGCAGCCACGAGATGAAGACAACAGCACATGCATATAAGAAATTAGAGAGGAGGATCCAGGTTATAGCTTGGCAGACCTCAATTGGGACAGCTTTTATGACAGTGTTCAGCTACAGTATAATTCAACTTGACTCCTAAGTGAAAAGCCCCTGCCCATTCTCAGCTCAGAAAGTGAATGCCAACCGCACGCACCACACTCTGCCATTTGCAATCATTACAGTCCAAATCATCTGCCAGTGATTACAGGGTGCATAACTAGCTAGAGAGGATTGCGAGAGTTGTTTTTTTCAGAATGTTCTGGAAATTAAAATGATGCGTTGATTATAGATAGGACTGTAGACAACTAAATGAGTCTAGAATGGTTCTCCAACTTACAGTATATTCAAGACAGAATAATTTAAACTAATCTTGTTCCATTATGACTAAGCTGAATGAGCCTTGGATAATTGCATTATGCAATGTTTTCTTTTGAGTTCATATTTTTATTTTCTTTCTTTCTTCAGAGGCAGATAAGGTGACGCCTATCTCCTTTACCACCAAAAGGATGCCTTCAGCAACCATGGCACTAACAAAAATATGCACAGAGAAGAATGCGTGTAATTGACATTTAAAATGTATGGATATCTTGGATATTTAGTGGACAAATCCATGCAAATCTATCTTTCCAAAAGTTCACCTAAAATATCTAGTATACAGTTGCTTTTGATTTTCTTTCTTTAGGTTTTATCTTGGGTCACTTGGCATGGTTGTATTTTCTTTCTCGTGGGTTCTCACTGTACTGAAGCTCTGAACCAATTTAACACCGACTGGGAAAAGTCAAGAGAAGCTCCACAGTGTCTCTGAAATCCCTGTCTGCGCCATATTGGGGGCATAGATACTGGAGGTGGGGTATGGTGGGGATGGGGGGGTGAGGGAAGCATAGGAGAGATGGATATGCATGAAGAGAGAGATTTAGCTCTGCATAAATGCTTATAAGCAACTTTGTGTGTGTGTGCGTGTGTGTCAACTGGAAAATATCAAAATGCATTACTTACAGTAAGGGTCCTGAAAAGCTTTTGGATGGGTCACTTTCATGGCCTTCAATAAAATACTGCACAATCTTTCAAAGTTATTTATGCGTTTGTGCTATTACGTTGCTATTATTAAAGGCAGGCATTATGGGACTGCTGTCCAAAATGTTATTGCCTGTATGGATGTGAATCATTTCCACCCTCACCTCTCCTGCAAGTAATTTGATCCAGTCTCAAACAAAAGCTTAATATGTTTTAACAAGCAAAGTTTTGAAAGTTGCACAGAGCCTCATTGGCAGCCGTATGTGTTTTGCTTTTACACAGCTATTAAATCGATGAAAGAATCGTGAAGCAGAGAGGACGAGCCAAATGAACCCATTTGTCACTTTCTAACTTTCTCTCCTGTTCTGAGCTGGCTGCCAAGAGCTTTTAAAGCGTGGCGTCGTGAGCAGCAGTAAATGCTATGCTGCCCGTGCAGACGGAGCGCTCGCAAATAAACACCACCTGTTAACGCAACAAGAGATGGAGCGAGAGCCAAAACGGCTTCCACTAAAACACTTTTTCAAACACAACATTAGAGACCTCATAATTACCTCAACAGAACAGACAGAGAGAGTGATTATCTGTATGGAGAAATGGAGAGTTTGACAGATCAAGAGAGAAAGAGAATGAGGGTAAAAAAAAACACATAAAAGGATTGGATTTCAAATGGCAGTGACATTTTTAATTCACCAAAACATACCAACACATCGTCATTCAATTTATGAGTGAGGGCGTGCGCTAGGCAACATGTGTTGGATCTGAAGCGCCATTGTTGAACTGCTGAGGGTGGCTTTACGCCGAAAAGCCCAAATAAGAGAAAATGTCAGTGTTGTAACATGCATGTCAAAGTCGTTTAGCCATAAATAAATATTCTTTCAGAAGAGAGATTATTCGGTTTTGTCAAAATGATGATGTGTGTTTGTGTTGACAGACAGTGAGAGATGAGTGAGCAGTTTATGCAGAAGGAACGATGAAAATGGGATGATAAATAAAAACAATAAAGAATCAGTTGGCGTGAGAGCTAACGGAGAAGAAAAAGGGGAGATCACAAAAATAAGAAAAGCAAACATTTCAATTAATATAAAACTGCCAAAGATGCAGTTTGTGAATATTCGCACTAGAATGTCTACAATGACGAGTCAAGGATTAACAGACAAATCTCTATAAATGGCATGTTGTCATAGAAAACAGCTTTACTGGAAATAAAACCCTGAAAAATAAGAGCCGATAAGCTGGTGTCTGTGTCAGAAGCTAATGAGTAAAGAAAACACAGGAAACAATTATTCTACAGCCTACATATACTTTTCCATGAAATGCTACTGCTAATTGTTTAGCAGAATGGGGTTGGCAGGCATCCTGTCACATAAAATAATCTCCTAATACTGTTTTGTGGGTGTCAAGTGCAATATTCCTGCAATATTCCTATTGCTATAAGCATGGCTACTTTCTTCTTATTTAGTTTTGGTCAGTTACTAACAACCACCATATAGCCCAATATGCGGAAACAATATAAATGATCTGTCCCAGAATCCACCACGGAGAGCATGTCCATACGCTGCTCACCTTCTGTAGTGCCTTCTATAACGTCTATGACACGTTTGTCATACTGTAGTGGGTAACGTCCTGTACACTTAAGTCTCCAGTAGTCTCACTGAAATGTCCACAATCATTACACTAATACTGTAGCAGCAATAAGAAAGTCAGAGAAAAAAATAACTTGATAAAGCGCCGGGAGAAGTCAGTCGTATAATTGTGAACAAATGAAATGTGAATAAAATCAATTCATACTTGGCATCAACATATTGATAAACCAATGTGGAGGAAAGTGGAGCTATATTACAGTATTGATTTTCTTCGTGCATTCCCACCAGTGAGAGAGAGTAACATTTATGGGGGAGTAATTGCTGCGTGTAAGTGCTGAGCATACATAAACCCAGCTCTGTTAATAGCATGCCGTTGCAGGATGTCTTCCCAGCTGGGAGGCTATGCAACAGCGTGGCCATTTTGTTTAAACGCTGTAGCCTTTAGCAAGGCGTCCATCTGTGGCCGTTTATCAGAACCTGAGCAAGCTATTGGCAGGAGAATGCTAACTGAGCTTCCACCACCTATATCAGAGACTATGAAAATCATGAAAACCCACGAGCCATTCTCATTCATTAGGCACACAGTATGTTACTAATTCAATAGCTTATAGATTCTTGCATTTAAGTTGACCTACGTGTTCATCTGTTACAGGGAATTATTTGTTGTCAGTTGATAGCAGTTGGTTGATAGGAACGCGCTGTATCCTTGACAACGTCCCGTGAGTGGCCAGAGAGAGCTTCATATTTTCACACAGGGGAGACTGATGAGGCAGGGGACCAGTCTGGGGCCAGGGGACGCCTCTATCTGGGACAGGGCAAATACTGTACGTCCACCCTAATGAATCTGCGGGGACGAGAGCAACTTAATCAGGTAGGAGCCACGTGAGCCGACGAGAAGGAGAGAGAGGTGGAGGAGACGCGAGGGAGAGCCATGTCGGAGGGGAGGGGGAGACGAGAAACAAAAAACAATGGAAAGAAAGATGGAGGTGGTTACTGAGCTCGTTAATAAGCACACTGTAACAAATAAAGGCATGTCAGGGGCGGGCGGGAGGGTGTTTGGATTGTGTGTGAGTGTGTGTGTGCGTGTGTGTGGGTGAATGGGGGGGGCGGGAGGTGTCACACCTACTGGAGCAGGCCTTGATTTACATACAAAAAGTCCGAAGGCAAGTTGGCATCTAATGTTTGTTGTGTGACCTAACAACTTTACGACTCCACTGGCACTGTTTAGGTAAATTGAGTGCATTTATGAAAGACCTTTTGACTTGAGGCTGAATGATGAGGCTCACTGGTGGCATATAAATAAATGAGCCTAACAACAGACCAGAGGCAATACGACTATGAGGGGTGGAAGTAACACCAATTAACTGATACAAATGGAGGTGATGAAAATGCATGTGGACTGAACAAACATAATATATTATCAGGTTTTGATCATTTGAAATCTGATTTTAATTGTTTAAAGCGAGCAATTTGTGTTACTTCAATTTATCATTTACTGCAAGCAATTTCTGTTTCTTTAGCTGTTTATTTTTTACAGCAAAAACATTGTGTTACTTCCACTGTGTTAGAGGGAGACTACTGTATAGTGTATATACCTTGCAATAGGTGCAAACATGCACATATACATTTACAGACATCACAAACTGCTTAAGGTAAAAACTTAAGTGTAAAACACTATTACAAGTGATTTCTACTGGCTGTGAAATAGCAAGTAATTGAATGCAAGGCTGGAAGATGTGGAGAAAGCAGATTAAACAGCCCGCAGAGAGATCATGCGCTACAGATTCAGTTTATTTTCCAGCAAAAAAAAAACAAGCTTACTGTGACCTCATGTGGCCTTGGCGTACACAGCTAACGCCTCGGGGCAGGAGCTCACGCCCAGGTTTATCTTCCTTATGAGAGCCGTGCATTTGTGTGACCAAGCTAATGGCCTCCGCCACAGAAAGGGGGGCAAGGGGTTAGTCAGTAATAACAGGGGTCCTGCCACGGGCTGTGGAGAGAAGATGCGGGCGGCAGCTTTGAAGGCTAATGCAATAACAGCAGCGGAACCCCAGCTAAGCGGACTGATAAGAGTTAACGGTGCGACTGAAGTGCCGCTTTTAACTGAGAGAGCTTAGCTAAATTGTTGTTAGCAGGGATGGATGGCCTGCAGGACGGATGGAAAGACAGACGGACCGAGGGGTGGATGACTTCTCCCAACAAAGTGCCGTTTCAGCGTGACGCCTGAAAGTTTCACCAGCACAATCTTGACTTTTCGCCGTTCATTTATCTAAAGGAGTCAAATAGCAGCGTGCGCTCGTGGTCAGGGTCGCCACATTAGAGACCGCCTGCTGCTGCACTCCCCACGCTAACCGGGGGATAAAACAAGCGCTGCTTTGTTTTGCTTTCGATCTGCGGTAAAGCCTACAGTACAGATGGCCAAGATGATGAAAGGGCTAAATGAGGCATGCCAGTTCCATTGCAAACAGACCATATTGTAATCAAAACAAAGGTCAGGATTGGGCTGCCCTGAAAATGTTGTTGCAATATTAATCACTGAAGAAGATGAATGACAGCGTGTGCATATTTTCATAAATTAGCTGAACGTTGTGCCCGTTAACGTGTTTTAAAGTGATGCTACGATTTGCAAAGTGGATCAGCGGTCTATATGTTGAATGAATGTGTTCCAACTTTTAATGGTGTGTGTGTTCCCTTCAACACATTGTCTTGAGCGTCTATCATCTTTCTAGTGACACGTAGCTTTAAGTGTAATCTTAATGAACATAATATTTGTATTAGCCTACTTAAGAAAATATCAAATCAAATAAAAAGTGTGAATCCATAAATTTAAGGAGGTTTAACATCATACAATGCTCTGCATTTGAATCCTACATTTATTTTTTTCACAAGATGAGTCCCTCTGGATAGAAACATCAACAAAATGGCTAAATGAATGACTGTCACTGCCCTTGACGCAGGTAACACAGAGGAGATCCAGAAACCATATCCTGAGTGCTTTAGCTATTAATTCCACCCTACGCAATCATCTCTCGTACATGTCACATAACAGCAAATCCGCAGCCAAAGGCATACAGTGCATCAATACTATCATGTCAGAGGCAGCGCAGAGTCTTCCCAAAGCAGCTTCAAACATCAGTGTTTGTGACCCAGAGACAGTCAAGTTGTTAAGCCCCCCTTCTTTCCTAGGCCCATAGGATAGCGAACACTGGCAGACAATTATCTCCTCTGTACTCTCTGGCTTGCGTCTACACCTGTCATCTCAATGTAAATTCTAATAGGGAGTGGGATCCCCCATTGGTTGACACAGAGCCTGCACATGTAGGTGTAAATCCTCATAGATACCGTATTTGACTGTTTTCCAGAGCGCTATTCATCCCTTCGCATGAAAGCATTCAGACCCACGTCTTAACGTGGGATGTGTGATCACTTCATTAATAATTGGGATTAGTTATGCAGCAGTGCCATGGAGGATTCCTATCTTCTCTAATGTGGCATACTGTAGTGGGAAAGCATTCATGTTTTCTTACTTGTGTGAGACCTTTGCTTTATTTTATTGTCCTAGTGTACTTGAAAGAAAGGAAAAATAAACAAACCCTGAAAAATGTGTAAACTTAATAAAAGAAAAAATACAGTTTTATTTATCCTTTGCAGCATGTAGGCCATCCTTCCTCACAAACACACACCCAGGGGGCATATTAGGGGTTAAGTGCCTTGCTCAAGGCCACATCAGGAGCAACTGGCATCTGATACAGTGCGTCATCAATCTTCAGATTGTCACCATTTTTTTAACCCACCTGTCCATCTTGGAAATCATATCAGAGACCACAGGGGCTACTGCCCGCCCGTTATTAATTTCCTATAACCAGTTTATTTCTGCACAGTGTTGCAGGAGGCTGGAGCCAAACAGCGGGCCTTTATTTATTTCTTCTTTGCCGTTGAACATCAGAAGGTCACCAGACAACCTCTCACACCTATGGGCGATGCAGAGCCTCCAATTAGTCTGACCTCTGCATCTGTGGGGTTGCGAGGAAAATCTGAGTTCTTTTGGGAACGCTGCTTGAGCACGAATGTACAGTAGGGAGGTAAAGTTACGTGAGTAAACTGGTGCTAAGTGGTGCTGTCAAAACATAACGTAAGTGACCGGTATAGCCCCGGCCGCACGCACGTTAACGTGCACGACAAAATCGAAGGCATGATAAAGTGCTTGCTCTATATGTTGGATATTGCTTCTAGTTTATGCTGAATGTGCAGTTTACTAATGAGTGATGGTCTAAAAGTGCATTAATGATTTTCTGTGGAGGGCTGGTGATCCTCAGTAACCGCGTTGATTTGGAATGGCTATTGTAGTGCACCATCTGAGCATTGGTGTTTTTCAACTGCATGTTGTGTGTCTCCCTGAGTGGTTTGCGTCTGGGAAGCCACATGTGCATATTTGCATCTCTAATCATGAGGCTGCATCTGCTTTTCCACGTAGTAAAAACTTAAATGTCTATTTACTGCCATAAAGATAGTTTGTGAAAGAAAACGCTCCATTAAAATTCTACAGTGCAACTTCCCCATTAAGTGAACTTTTAGGGTTCCACTATAAATTATACAATATACAGGTAAATGCTTGTGACTAGAGATGATTGCTAGAGTAAACAAGTGTGCCGACCTGAATTGAGAGAAGCATGATTAGAGAAAGGAGAGCACAGCAAAGATAAATAGAGAGCCTGGTTTGGAGAAAACGCTTACGGTCTGAATGCCAATGTCAGCGTTTAGCGTCTGTTTCCCAGACAGACTTGACCCTGTGCCATAGCCTGTGCCAGACTACAAATGATGTCATTCTTTTGCTGGAAGTGAACAGAGCTCTGACAAAAACAGTGTAATTTCCACTGAGTGATTGATTCCGTGTGGCTGTCGAGTGCAGAGGAAAGCAAAGCACTCGAGGACAGCTGCTTTTGTGTGTCGACACAACTCTGTGTTGGCACAATGTGAATTGTGAAAATATCATTAAATATTTACAATAAAGCTTTTAATTTATCGCGGGTATCAACACATCAATTGAAGGGTTGCTATTGCAGCGGTACTGAGAAGAGATACAGTATATATTGGAAATGTTTAAAAAACATGTACCCTTTTTTTTTACATGTACACGCAACAGGTGTGTACGTAATAAGCGTACATCTTTTCCACATGTGAAATGTTTAATTGCTGTAAAGAAAATGTGTACTAACATAAACATTAGTAAAAAACAGATTTGTTGCACAAATGTGTTACTGACTTTGGCAGTTGATTAATTAACAGGTGTGTCAACCGGTGTGTCAACTGGTGCGTCAACCACACAGGTGTGCCTACCTTTGAAGAAGCAGTCCTTGCTGTGCACCACGTAGATGCGTCTCTTTTCCAGGCAGGCGGTGCGGTACACCTCACAGTGGTTCTCGTAGAAGCGTCCGTCCGAACCGCACACCGGCACGAAGGAGGGCCGACACTGCTCCTGGCACACGCACTCTGCTCGGCCCGTCTCCGCCATCACCACGCACTGCCGGCCCCGGCCGCAATATGTCCTCCTGCACGGACCCCCGTCAGGGTCGGAGGGGGCTGGGGGGGGGGGGGGAAGGAGAGGTGGATATTATTATAGGAGGAGAAAGAAAAGTTATTACACGCGTCATGTATTTTACAGAGTTGAGGCCAAGAGATAAACAAATAAAAAAGCTCAGGCATTTAATTCATCTAAAATAAATGTTGCTAAAGTAATCTAAATGCTTGTATATGATACATGAGAAGAAAGACAATTGCACTCTAGTGACAATACATATTACACAGGGAGCTACTGTATTAATATGCTGCATGTACCTTTATGCAAATGCTCATTTAAAGCCCAGTGCTGTGTTACACGTCTTAGCGCTGCTTGTTTACAATGAAAAACGCCTACTTCAATGAAGCGAACGATCAGATAACCACGTGTTTACTATGCAACAGAGACTGTGTGCTGATACTGGTTTGCCACCACTGTCGCACACACATTCTTGTGCACACACTTTTAGCAGATTTGCCAAGAAAGTTCCACCTGCTAACTTATGGATTCTAGCTGCTATCAACACTATGTCAACGCACGGGTGCGCGCACGCACGCACGCACGCACACACACCCCATCATCAGTGATTTTCTAGCTCCTGTTATGAAGGGTCTAAATCCCTCTCTCCTTCAAAGACACACACACACACACACACACACTCTGTCATTATCACTACCCAGTGCTCGGACACCCTCTCCTGCCCCCTGCTGATTTGATCTATTTGCACGTAAAGTGAGCAAAACTAAAAAAAGGAAAAAGCTGATGATGGCAGGCACTCCACCTTGGATTGATCTTGCCTGCCTCTGCAGGGTGCAGGCCTGACCGAGACCACAACCACCCGCTGCATGGATCTTAACCTGGATTTATGGGTGTGCCCCTTCAGAGAGCGGCTGGTAAGAACGCACTGAACAGGGGAGTGCGAGGCTAGAGGTGTGAGAGAGAGAGAGAGTGGTGACGGAGCCACCGCAGCTCATCTGATTAAAGAGGTTGTGTGTGAAGGTCAAGTGTCACGTGGAGTACATTAAAAAAACAACCGTTCTGGTCAATGTCCACCTCAATGGCGACCTCAACATTTACTATTATTGGCAGGGAGTCTCGGTATGACTAAGTCTATTTTTGACCAAATACAGGCAAGGAAGTTATAGTTACAGACAAAAAACTAATATATATTGTTAATTTCTCAACTCCATGGTGTTTACCACACAAACGGGATCGGTTCTGACCAGATCAGTCAGTTCTTTCGGCAGGCGGTTTTGAACAGATGGAACAGAATCCTGAAGGCCTTTTATTTTCCCAGTTCGGTACATACTGTGTAGCAGACTAATTAGAGTAGTATAATTCAATGGAGTATTATGTCTTTTAGCTTGGTTTAAACACACTTTCATCCACATTTCATATCCAACCGCAGTCCTTTACTGAGATCAAACACACTCTAAAAGACTATTCCTTAATTGACCCAATTAATACATTTGCTTTTCACCTTTGATCTTAACAAGCAATTGCCTATAGGCAAACAGAGCAAAGTTAGCTGTAAAAAAAAAATAAATCCTTTCTGCTCTTATGCATTAGGCACTTTATTATTTAGGCCATCAGCTATTTTGTTGATTTAATAATATTGACATGGTAGTAGTCATGATGAGTCTGGTTATTGATGCTGATTATTCTAATAGCAAATTGTTTGCTTACAATTGCTGGTGTATGACCTGCCCAACTATTGACAAATGTACTATACATACAAGCATACATAATGGTATATGGATAAAAGCATCAGCCAAATGCAAAATAAAGCAACATGTAAATCTAAATCTAAATGTAACGCAGTAAAAAGAAAAGCATAATACTATTCCAAAATGTGTCTCATTGCTGAGTCACATTTCATTAGAGGATCTGCTGTGCCTTTGCACCTTGTTATCAACAAGCAAGCTACACTCTTGAACAAGCATGCTTCAGATTATGTGATGGGCCGTACGGTATGACATTCCCACACAATGCTATGGAATGGATACCCCACTATGCATAGACACTGGGATCAGTGCACTGTTAATCTCAGGATGTATGCGTGAAAGAAGAATGGGTGTTTGTACTGTGTAGATAGTGCTTTGAGACTGAGTCAGTCAGAGGGCTGGGAAAGAGGTCAGTCCTATTATCCCATTGTGTAAAAAAGGCTAAGAACCTTGGGGTTTAAACGCAAAAGACCTCAATTTGAGCATGTATAAATCAAAATGCTGAAAAGATAAAATGAATTTGCCTCGAGTATAATCATATCTCAGCTGGCAGCATATTTAATGATAGAGGTAATGCTCTGCTGTTGGAGGACAAAAGTCCTTTAATTACATAAAGGAGATTGCATGGTAGACACACACAGGCAGTGTTCCTATGTGGTTGCACACACACACAGACACACACTCATTTGTAAGCAAACAATGCTTATGCCTCTTCAATCATAAAAACACCGACACCTTCAGGCAGGAATTTGTGAGAAACACACTCAAACACACACACACACACACACACACACACTCACAGCAGTGCCTGTGTGCAGTTTGTCCTGCTTTGCAGCTCCTGAATGCGTCTCCATCACAGAGAGAAACCCCAGAGGAGACAATTGTGTTTTTTGCTGTTGTTTTTTTTTCACCCATCTTACTAATTGTTTCCACGTCACGCGTCTCGCTGAGGCATCTGTGGGAAATGCACAATAGTGACCTTTGTTGTTTGGTGTCAAGGTCGAGGGGACGCTTGTCAGCTGGTTTGTATTCTCAGCGCGCTGGAGATTAAACGCTTAGCTTCGCGGCAGCAGCATCTGACGGCGCTCCGTCCTGTTTTCTCTCCTTCCATCTTGTCGTCTTCCCCTCCATCCATGTCTCCTTTTGTTCCTTCACCCCCCTGCCCCCAGCATGCACTGCTCCCCTCTTAGACTGACACAGTGACGACGTCGGCACAAACAACAAACAAACAATGGTGCATGGAAGCACTACATGCAGGACCCAGAAACACAAACGTACTTTGCACAATGCAACACACAAGTTGTCTGACATTTTGCTAAGCCCTGCGCTCATCCATTTCATTTAAGTCCTCTCTCTCTCCTCGCCCGTGTTCAGCGACGCTGTCTCTTGCTGGGGAGACTCAAAGTGCTGTTCTCAGTTTGATAATCCCCCCCTGCCCCCTCCCCCAGCCGCCGTACAGCACTTCTAAATGGCTCTTACGAGTTCAGCGAGTAAAACAATGTCGCGCCGACCCACCACCAGCTAGCCACTACAACCCTCCACTCTCTCTCTCTCTCCCTTTCTCTATTTACGGCTTCATTCTGCCGCTGCTTGGTCTCTGCTTTGTGTGCCTACTTATCACTCTGTTTCTCTGTGTTTCTTCCCTCCAGGCTATTTGTCAGTATCGCTCTATTGTTGCAGCGCTCTCTGCAAGGCTTCAGGGACTCTCATAGGGACCAACATGGTCTTCCTTATAATTACAGATTTCAACTTGTTCCTGGAGGAGGGGCAGAGGGGGAAGAAGAATTGTCTATAATTGCATTGGGGAGTTTGTACAAAGCCATATCGCCTCATTTTCATGACATTTCGGTGTTTTTCTTTCTGTAGCTTCTTCTTCTTCTCTTCTTTAAAGCGGGATAAGAGCAGCACTGCAGGCGAGCCGCGGCTCGGCTTGATTGACTGCCGTTACATTTGTCTGCCAGTCGGGAAACTTCCAGCCTCCGACCGCCGAAGCTCTCGCTGTTGCTTCAGCTCTCATTTGCAGCACGATGATGCAGACAGTATATATATATAATCTTACGGGAGGCATAAAATATGCACATATTGTATAGTCAGAGAAGCGTGCACGCACACACACACACACACACACACACACACACACACACACACAGCAAGTATGTCAGAATACTCTGGTGGCAGTCTACTTAAGTTCAGACACACTCATTGCATTTATTTACCAAAACATGCCTTCTTATATTTATACTTGGGGCTGAATTCTTAAGCTGTTTAAATCCCTTTAACATTAAAAGGCAATCAAAACAAATGCTATATTTGTATTTAAGCCTGAGAGAATGGCTACGTCTTAAATTGGACCCGGGGAACATTTGCACTGCTGTGGCTGGCCTGACATTACAAAACTCTGCATTCTGGTCACAGTTACACAATGTGACATTTAGACGTATACAGGAGGAGTACATGTTGGTGTTTCCCCCATTGCATACATTTTATCAGATGTTTTATTAGCAACGTGCATGTCTACATGTCTACAGAAATCATCTTTCCATTATTTGTGTATTTGTGTAATGTACAGTAAACCCTGTGTGTATGTGTTATTCAATTGTGTGTGCATACAGTACAATATTCTGTATCTGTGACAGCATTTATAAATTATATAGTGTGTGTGTGTGTGTGTGGTGTTTGAAGGCGTGCGTGCGTGTGCATGTGTGTTTTTGGTTCCCCAAGAAAAACCTTGTCACGTCCGTTGATCCTACATATCATTTTATTTGCTCTGAAGCAGCTGTGGCTAATTAAATTCCGAGACAGGGTGTCAAACCCTGCTCTCTCCACGCAGCCTACAGTCAGTCAAAGTACTTGTGACACCTACACTCTGGTGGAATTTCAATGGACATCACAGCAGCTCTGCTACTGTAGGTGAGAAGCATGCAGAGGCTTACCCGGAGATAAGAAATAACAGCATTTTTATGCTTTGTATCCCTTATAGAAAATAATATATTCTTTAGAGGGCAATAGGGAAGAGAAAGTACAAATAACTGGAGTTGTTGAGATATTCTTTTCATAGTATCAATAGGAATACAGTATGTTTTATGAACTACAGTACAATAACATGGACTTGTGTTTCATTTCAAATAAATATATACACGCAATAGGCAGGAACCATACTTAAACAATATGTTTTTAAAGGGTGAATAATCAGAGGCTCTGCAGAAATGTGCATTCAAATAGTGAAATTATAGTGGTGTGGATCCAGCGACTGATGTTTTCTCTGTGTATGCTATCATACTGCTCTGAAATCTTGACTGTGTGATAGAGTGCTAACTTGGCCATGTAACCTTCCCTACCTAAATGTTGTTATTAATCTATACTGTGTGAATGTAAGAAATCATTTTAGAGTGAATCATTGAAAAGGCTATGAAATGAAATAATGTGTTCTACCTATGCTGTTATGATTTACAGGAATAATTGCCCAAATGATAATAATCTCAAATAATAATGAGACAGAAGGTACTGTACATGCCAAAAATAACCAGACTCACTGACCCATTCATGACTAGACAGAAAATGTGTCTATGAAATAACCAATAGAATATATTTAGAATCACCACAGCCTGTAGAAAATAGCTAGTGGACACAGCCAGCCACAGGATGAACCAAGGGTGAGCTAAGTGGGCTCTTTAAGGTTGTGTTTATTGTCTCGTTCGCTCTTCCTATTTTTTAGGACCAGCTTCCTGGACAAAAGGGATTAGAAAGTATGCAAATTGAAGGTTGCAGTCAGTGGCTGGGCCCTGTTTATAAGGCCCTGGTGTGCTTTGAAACATGTAATGCTCTTAATGAATTAGTGATGAAGGGGTTGAGTGCCTGGCCATTGTTCATAGGTCAATGACCCTCCCTCAAATACCAATTAATTTAATATGTCAACATTCCTCCACTAACAACCCCTGTAAGTACAGCTTAACACAGATTTGATTCCACATAATGGAGCTCAATGACAGATCAAATCTTGTACTCTATGACCTGACTGTTTAATTAAGGATAGTGTGCTTGACCAGGGAACACTAGAACGACTTGTAAACTATGACTAGCAGAGGGACTACGGTGGCTAATAGTGGAGAAACAACTAAATGGAAAATAAAGGATGACATTTAGATGAAAGGAGGTAAGCAATGCTGGAGAATGATTGCTGTTATTTGAACTCAACATCAAAACAAATATAGGCCTTCAATTAAGTATTCTGTAATAAACTAAGCTCGGCAACCTACATTAATCACCCATTGCAAAGCCTGGGATAGTATTGTGCAGTCTGCAGCACTACTTTATTTGTGCTCCTATGTACAGACCTTCTTTAGATTATAATCATTTACACCACCTTTAAGAGAGAAAGGACTATAGACAAAATAAAACAACAAGTGCAGCAACAAATCAAGGACAACAAAGGAAGGCAGGGTGTGAAATCAGGAGATCTGAGGAGAGCCAGGAAAAGTCAAAATGCCACAACAGACCAACTGGCAGTATAGCATCAGCCAATGGGCCTTTATTGATCTACTGATATGGTATCCATCCATCTGCGGCAGGCAGGCTGACGAGAGGCTTATCTCTCTGGACGTTCTGTAGCCACCTGTTGCAACCTGCCACTGTCTGTCAGTGGCCCATGTCTAGCAGTAAAACACTTCCCTTCCATGGTTTTGCATGCTGGTGGCGTAACTGCCCATCTGACAGAAATATGTTTAAGTACCGGTAATTTATATTAAGGCTGTACTGTGACCAGATGGAGGTTAGTCTATATAGTTGAGACAATTCTGAAAGCAATTAATTATTACCACATGGGAATTTATTTGATTTAGTTATAATGTTGTAGCACAGTAGATATGCAGGTCCCATTTGCCACTTGTCAGTGATATAGGCCTTCAACAAAGTATCATTTTGTAATAAAATTCTGACACAGTACTGAAACACTATCACTTTAAAAAAGGTAATGTTACAATATGATAAAAGGAAGCCCTTTAACGTTTACTGTCACATAACAAGAAGTACTGTAGCAAGAAAAGACCCAGTCAAACAGCTGAAACTGGTGTGAGGTAAGTTTGGGTCACGTATAGTTGTCAGTCTAGTGTCAGACGGCAGTTACGGTTATGACAGGTGACTGTGACTGTATGTTGGGTGTGCGGGTCTTGTGGGGACTTCAGCTTCAATCCTTCTTCTTATGAGGAGTCTCTGTTGCACCCTTCAAGCATGTGCATGTAAATCGCTGCAATAGCTACAAAAGGCAGGGGAGAAATCCTTGTTTTGTGTCAGTTTCACATCCTGTGTGTGCTCATGTCAGGGAGGCACACAGGGTTGGTAATAAGTTTTTAAAAGAATTGCTATACTGTTAATGCCAACGGATTCAGAGCAGCGTATTTATTATTGAAGCCCCTTCTTTGCATTATTGTACAATTACTATAATTCCCAACTGTTTTTTATTTTATTTATTCAATCGTGGTATGTTCATATAGGCTACGTATAACTATTGCCACACGCACCATGTCAGAATGTGTATCTGAACAAGAATATTTCCTCCTACATAGCCTACATGTATAATACTGTACATGCGTGCACCAGCTGTACAGTACAGTATATCACAGAAGGATATTGTGGCTGTGGCATCACACAGGAGCGCCCTGGACACATATTAACCAGCATTGTCAGGTTCTGTTAATGAAATGCTTTGACAGTTGTATGCATGTGTTAGCAGGGCACCATATGCTCTAAATCCAAGTTCTAATATTTAGGTTTTTTTCCCTCACTTGGTAGGTGTGTGTGGGTGAGAGAGAGAGAGAGAGAGAGAGAGAGAGAGAGAGAGAGAGAGGGGAAGATAAAGCATTTCTGTATTATGAGAAACCCTGTAGTTGAAAGAAACTTCAAGCTTCTTGTTACATTTTTCATAGTTTCTGTATACATGCAAAAAGGGGATCTAAGTGTGTGTGTGCGCAGGTATGTGTGTCCCTTTAGAGATAGTGGCACTAAAAGCCCCTGGTATATACTATACACTACAGTATATCTTCCCAGGACTGATCTTTGGGTTTAAGAGCAAGGCTGGCTCACCGCTGCATATCATTATTTACTGCAGGGCCACAAATGCTGCGGCACACAACTATAGCTGTCCAGGCCAAGAGCGTCGCTGCCTGTTCAGTTGCCACACTCATATTTTTACATTAGTACCAGCCTGTCCAACACTGTGGAATACAACCCCTCAAGGTAGTTTCCACCAGATTCTGCCCAGCAGCTGAGAGTATGTGTCTGCATGTGTGTGTGAGGATATAGTCTTGTGAAAAGATGAAAATCCTTCTCCATCTCAGGAGTTTGAATTATAGAAATAGGAACAGACTAAAGAAAATACGTGGCCTACAGAGTAAAAAAGCAAGTTACAACATCAGTTCGTACTTTAAATTAAATTCCCATTGTGTGTAATATGTCGTGTACACACGTGTGTCAACAGTAAGCCCATGTGTGTGTGTTTGTGTCTACATAGGATCCTCAGTACAACACCAGGCCCTCCAGGATTCCGCGGGACTTTATTGTGACTGTTACGGCCAAAAATGCCTGATTTCACTGCAGCTTTTCTAAAAGATTGAGATGCAAGTTGTTGTGTTCTTAGATGTATTTTCACAATGAATTTGCGAGAGGAAGTGTAAAGTGCATGTTTTCTATTTTTAATTATAATTAGACAATTGTTAAAGATTGAGGGCAATTTGACCACATTGAGTGAATGTTCAAAGTAACCAAAAAGGCATACAAAAAAAGATCTAAATGGAAGAAGCCTAGCCTATTATTTAAGCTTAACATTTTAGACATTGAATGGTTGAAATAGCTTACAGGTGAAGACAGTGGAACAAAAGTGGGCATACTAATATAATGACAGAAGGAAACAATAGTGTGCCACCAGTGCTGGGCAAGATACTCAGGAATTGTAATAAGATACTATTTACTTATTACTCCTTCAAAAAGTAATATTATTTTACTTATTACTGGGTATTAAAAGTAATTAGTTACTAGTTACATTACTATATTACTTTCACAATCACTACCCTGCCTCGCTCTTTCTGACAAAAAACAACCTGTGTAGCCTGCATTTTAGAATTGATTCCTCTTTATTGGAACAATAATTAACATTAGGAGTCAACAATAAGCCAAAGTGAAAACACTGCAGCCTCTCAAACAAGATGATTGGACAGGTTGGTTAAATGAGCCTACCCTAAGTTTGCTAGGACCAGCAAAATAATAAAGGCACGTCTTTATAAGATGGAAGTCTAGGGGGGGGGGGATCTTGTAGTTGTAATGCAGTAATGCAGCATTACTTAATTGTAATATTATTCCCGTTTTGGAAAAAGTATTTTGTTACACTTCTAGTTACTGAAAAAAGTAATAATATTACAGTAACTAGTTACTGCCCAACACTGTGGGCCCCCCCCCCCCACACACACACTGATTATAGAGAAGCATGATGTCAGTCTCTGCTCAGGACTCAATTCCTCCACTATCTTCTATTTCAATTAGGTGATTGATGAATTGATGACTTTCGCTAATGTTCTACCACATGTGGTTTATCCCAGCTTTCATGCAGAACCAGAAAATTGCTGTAATTTCTGTTGGTAAATATGAGGTCAATCACAACTTAAAACAAGTGATGTGTCAAATTTCTCAATGTGTAGTGAAGGATTCCTACAGAATGCCATACCTCTGTTTCTAGGGTACTATATTTCAAGACTGAAAGTCAACAATGCTGAACTTACAATTACATTACTGTAATACTTTAGCTTCAGCACTGAAATACAGCTGTCTAAAGGGTAAAAAACTGTTATTTGTTTTCATTTAGATAGATTCATTTATTTATAAGAAGCTTTCACCTAAAGTGACTTGCAACATGCACATGACATGCATGTGAAACAAGTAGGTTTCCTGTATTTTTTTATTTTAATTAGAAAGGAAAAAAAAAAAAAAAAAAAAATATTGTAATTATACATATAAATACTTACATGGCGAAAATCACAGTATATGGTCAATAATGAAGGGGGGGGGGGGGGCGACAGCTCAACAGACAGCTCAACAAACACAACACAATAAACAAACAAGCAAGAGTTCTCCTCCTAAATGACCTTAATCCTGCACTGCTTGCTTGCTCTCTGGTGTGTGTTGCATAGCTCCTTATCCACCTCTATATACTGTATCTCTTCCCCTAATGCTGCTAATGCAGCCAGCGACCTCCTCCCTCCCTTCCAGGCAGAGCTATGGGGGCATTGAGATCAAGCACCCCCGGTGGCCTGGCCATGCCGCTGCGTGCAGGCTGACTAATGGTGCAGGGCAGGGGAAAAAGGGTTAGGGAGGTGGGAGGGAGTGATGGAGGGGGAGGGGGCGGGGGGGGGGGTGTACTGTACTGTACAACCCCTCCACAGCAACCTGGAGTCAGTTGGACTTTCATTCAATTCATCTTTTGTTCATTTTCATCTTAGCCGGGAAATGATTGGTCGCATGCTGTCTATTATTATCTTCAGACCAGAACAGACATGGTCGTGACTATGACCAGGACACAGCCACAGACATGGAACAGACATGGTTAGAAAATAATATATTTATTGTTTAGCATTACTAGCTAGCAGTAGTCTGTTCTTCAAACTCCGGTAGTGTAGCGTCCTCGTTGCCCAGAGACATGGTGAATCTGCGCTGCGCTGCTCTGTATGCTCGGCGCCCTACCTCAGTGAGCGAAGCGCAAATCGCTTATCATGTGAAGGCGCCTTAACTGTCCTGGAAGGGTGGATTCCTTCCCCTGTGGTCACAACGTTTCTTCCACTTACACCCACATGGTTTTTCTGAGATTTTTCCTTGCCCGGGGGAAGGAACAGGTTACTGGGTTGTCGTTTGTTTACATGTGAAATGTTGGCATGTAAAGCCTTTTGAGACTGTAATGTGATTAAGGGCTATGTCAATAACACTTACTTTAATTATAATTGGTATGGTTTTCTTTTTAGTGAAACCAGGATTATCCAAGTTTTGCAAAACTGGAATATGACTGGAGAATATTACTTAAAATCTGGTATACATTCTATAATCATACAGGCATCACATCCTGAGTTTGAGCAAGCCAATTCTGTCAATATTTTGAATAACAGTAGTATGGTGAGTCATTTAGTCATTGTAGAGTAAATATGTAGACTTCATAGCTTTTAGTATTGATTAATGTCAGACATTGTTGTCTGCACCAAGAAGAATGAAGACTGGGGTTCAAGTGTATGAGAATCAAAGCATATCTTCTTTTTTCAATATAAGATTCTTTACAATGTTAGGAGGACATTTAACTTTATATTGCCTCCGTCTTTAATACTTTAATTAAAGTGGAAAATTGATTTATATTCGTACAGATATTTCACGGTCTATTATAATGCCACAAGTGGTGCTTTTAGAGGTTAGGGAATACTACAGAAAATAAAAAACTCTCATAGAATAAACTTGCCCACCACACGGCATAAATTCTTTAAGGCCATTATTGGTTTAAAGGTATTCCTGACTGAATCTTAATCATACATTCAACAGTATTTTTACTCAGTGTCCCTTCTAAATGAGCCAGTATATGATGAGAGTGTTTGTGTGGAATGCTTAGGCAACTTCACAGAATCTGAGACCGGCTGATACTTTCTTTAAAATGTTCCCCTGCTACGTAATGTAGTGAGGGTCCTGGATGCTTATTTAGTGTTAGTACAGCCATGTTAATCTAAAACTGAACATTTAAGACATGACCTTGAGTGTATTGTGTTTATAGTAATATTAAGGGCTCTATTCACATATGAAGAAAACGTTACAGTAAACCGCAGAGAAGCAACTCTGAAACAACTAGAAGTAGTGAGGAAAACATTAACAACTGCCAGTGCAAATCAAATGTTTAAATGATGATTTTTGCCTCAAGGTACCTATGAGGCATTACATGAAAAAACTACAGCAATGAGCACATTCCTTTTGGATTAAAACTATCATGGGTTAAATAGACACAAAGACAAACATGCATACAAACACATATAAAAATGCATGCACCAGAAACAAACTTGACAATTGAAAGATAACAAATAAAGCAGAACAACATTGCTTGCATGTGTCCACACTTAAAATTGCAGTGCCTACCTCCACCACCTCTCTACCTCCACCCACACCTCTACCTCCACCCATCTCTACCTCCACCCATCTCTACCTCCAACAACCTCTACCTGCACCACCTCTCTACCTCCACCCACTTCCTGCCTCCACCCCCTCACTGCCAAGCAGACAAGCAGGTCTTTCGCTGACAGCAGGTTGTCATTACTCCAGAATAGAGGGACACCAGAGAAGGGTGCAGAGGCAGGACGAACGACAAGTGGCGGTGAACAGAGTGGAGAGGGTGGGAGGAGAGGTTATGAGGCCGCAAGAAGTGGATCATTCTGGAAGGAATGAAGCGGAAAAGGAGGAAGAGAAACATGGTCAGGCAGAGGTGAACATGTGGAGGGGTTTGGAGTGACGGAGGAGGACAAAGGGAAATGTGGACTGAAAAGTGGGAGGAAAGACTTAAAGGGAGGCAGAGGAGGATGAAAAGCGCCATCACAAGAGGAGGAAGGTACTACAGGAAGTAGGGTTGCTACGGTGATGACTGATTAGGGCGGCAGATTTGAGGAAATACAAAGGGGGTGGGGGGAGGCTATAATAGGAAGATGAGAGTAAACAAGCAGAGAGAGTACCACACAGTCAAAGAGGCTTGTGCTACCCAGTGTTTAGTTTGTATTTGTGCATGTGTTTGACAAAAAGAGATCAATTGTGCTTAGGGGGAGTGAAAATGGAGGCATAGGGGAATGGGAGAGCAACTGACATGAAAGATGTGGAGTGGAAGGGTCAGGCCCTGTGTCGAGGATTAGGGATTTGGGGCTTGTTGGACCAGACCGTTGTTTGTGCACAGCCAGAAATGCCTGTCGCCTGGAGGTGTGGGGATTCAACCGCTCCACATTTGATTTAGATTTTCATCGTCCAGATGTGGTTGAGATATACTGTTTGAACTGAAAGCAAACGCCAATACAATCCCTCTGCTGTTTGGGAAATGTGGAGGGCACAGCTTGTATTGATGTAGGGATGCAAAACGCTGGCTGACTATAAAAAACCCTAGTCTGAAATGTAAATGAAAAGACACAATGCCAGTTTTGATACTATTTTCTGAGTGCTAACCCAGGTTGCTATTGCATCTATACATAACCTTCCTCAAAGATATCTTCAAGCAAATCAAACAACAACATACACATTAATAGTATGTATACAGAACTCTCTCTCCCCCCCCCCCCAAAAAGACACCAACTTTTAAAACCTGATGTTTCAAGTTAAGTGCATCAGAAACGACCCAGTACATAAAGGTTCACACAGGGGCTAGGTCTGAGAACACTCAGCCTCAATCAGATCACAATTCATAATTGATGGCTATGTAAATAATTTATGAACGGAGCCATGGAGTAAATTACCCTGTACTGTACTTAGGGACACACACATGCACTCTAACAAACCTGAACCACAAAGAACAGATGTCGCTGTCCTACAAGCGAAGTGTAATATAGTGTAGAGTATAAAATTAATGATCTGGCTTAATGGGAACTTTCTATTATTGTCTGATTAGACCAAAAAAGACAACCTTATGAAAGGGCTGTAAAAAGTAAAATATTCAATACAAATAATATAGTATTGTATTGTAAATATTGTTTGCATGAATTATTACAATGTCTACTGTATTGTTTATCTAAATTCTTAGAACAATTCTATTGATTTTGCATAATAATACCAATGCACATTATTTTTTGGTTTTAATTAATAAGTATTTAAACATTACTTTGAACATTTTAAAAAGTACTGTACAATTTGGCAAAGCTTTAAGGGTTTGTAAGAGATAAATGGTACCCCATTTGGCATTGAATTAGTGAAATAATAGATAGGCAAACAAAGCAAGTTCTTTTTATTGCTCACAATGATACAAAATTGGTCAATTTGAACTGTCTAGACATGAACTACAAACACAGTATGCTGTAGTTTACAATGTTTACTTCCTATTGCCAGATTAAGGCTTTACTATCCAGAACACACTGGTATTTGCCCTCTAAATGTTGGTGAATTGCTTTGTTCTCAGCCACCATGCCTGACTCAGGCCAGCCACAGAGCTAATCCTTCCTGAGGATTAGTTCAGCGATGCAGCGCTCCGCCAATTAGGCACAGCTGTCTTAATCAAGTAATTTTGACTGAACAGTCAGAGGGACACTCCTGTCATTTGTTGTTTACGTGTCATGAGGAGGGAAACAGATCGTGGAGAGGGGGGGTGGCAGGCGCTGTCAGGAGGCTAAGAGCCGTCCTGAAAAAAGTTATTACATTCATTCCTGTCTTTCTTTTTGTTTGTTTCAATACGCCCCACCCCCCCTCTCATCTATGCCTCTCCTTCTCTCATGGAAATATGAGTTGAGTTTGAACTATGGCGCTCACCTAAAAGAAGGAATAGAAGTTTATCAAAAGGTTGGACATGCGTTCAGTGCAGTATGCAGTAGTGTGGGCGGAGCTAGCTGTGTTGCCTCTGAGTGGCTATGTGTGTTGGGGATGATATTATGAGGACAGATGCAGCAGCGAGCCCACCGGCTCCCCACACGGGACCACTAAAAGCCAGCCCTGACCCTGTCGCTCATCAATAATTCAGCAGAAAGCTTGGTTAGAAGAAGTGCAGGCGCCCTGTCCTTTATGGAGCGAGGGTGGAGACGAGGGGGGGAGGCGGCGCTCTCCGCCATCATAAAGTTTGTATAAGGCCTGGACCACACTGCTGGCTGTCCACATCAGCGTCAACATTAGCTCTGTTACACTGGGAGCGAGGGGGAGAGAGGGAGATGATGGCGGGGGGGGAGAGGAAAGCATGGTGAGTCATCGTCCATTCTTGCTCTCTGCTGGGCTCAGTGAAAATGGAGCGGCCATTACGGGGATAACAGCACTTATACTGATATTGGACACAGAGCCAGGCATGACAGAGAGAGAGAGAGAGAGAGAGAGAGAGAGAGAGAGAGACAGATGCAGAATAATTTGTTTGGATTGCACGCTACACGTTGATGCTATCACTACATGCAGGGGTTAGACACATGCTCATGGGTGCTTGTAGGCACATGCCAGGCGTCAAACCCATGACCTTCTGGGTTGTGCTGGCAGTCTCACGGCCAGGCCACAATTCGATTTCCCCCTTCACTTCAGCTTTTCACAGGGAAATGATTTGCCTACATAAATGTGTAAACAATAAGTATGTTGAGACTTTTACCGCACTATATTTGTATCTATTCCCACATCAGAAAGATATGTCAGAAGTTAAAAAAGGAGGTTTAACTGTAACTGGGTTTGAAGTTCACCTCTCTGGTGATTTGCATTAAACAGGTGGCTAAGATTTGCATTTTTATGGAGTTCTTATGGCCTTCATTTGCCCTCGACTCCCTTTGAATGGCCGAGGCTTCAGATAGGGATGTTAATTAAGGACCACAAGGACACAATGGGAATAATCTCCATAGCTTTTTTTGTGTTATCTGTAATAGATTTTAATTGAATTATGGTCGTGGTGGCAGGACCCTCTCTAAAGCATTACATGGAATACACTTTTCTTCTTTTTAGCTGATCAAATGAACACCACCATTTACAATACCAGCAGAGTCGATTATCAGCAGGGATTACAATGCACCAGTCTAACACTATCTATGCATAGTGTATGTTGTTTTGTCTAGAGAGATCGATGCTGTAATATGTTTATATATATTTTTAAAGGTCACAGCAGTCTTTCAATGTCACAATAAAAATAACAGATTAGAAATTTAGATGATTATGGCTAGAAAAGAAAAATTGATCACTTTGTCCCTCATATCTCTTGTCATTCGTACAATGTTGATTAATACAGTACAGTGTAGATTATGAAGTCATGAAAGACCATTGGTTCTCTGGAGGGGCAATGGCTCCTCAAAAAATATGGTGTCTTATTTAGGATTTAAACATATTGTTTGGAACAGAAATGTTTATTAAAAATGATAGACCCTTAAAACATTTGGTCATAATTTATTCTGCTGACATATTAGTTTATATAGCTGGCATTAAAATTAATTTGAAGAACTTTGATGTTAGTCTGGGAGCTGTCAGTGCCGAGCCTAGTCACTTTTGATCAAAAATTCCTTATCATTATCAGAAGGATTTCAAAGGAATTCTAAATGATTTGATATGGAATACATGTTTAGCCTCAAAAGCATTCTGTAATAAATCTTACTGGCATTATCTTCTGATATTATTATTATTATTATTAAATAATCGACAGACAGGTGACACATTAAAGGACGAAGGTATTGGAGCTGCCACCAGAACAGTTTCAATGCACCTGAGCACTGATTCTCCAAGTGTGTGGAACTCTACTGGAGGGAAGGAACAGTGTAAAGCCCGATGCACACTGAACCTTGAGCTGAGGCTGAGCTGAAGCTCAAATATGTTGGAGCTTTTGCTCTGGCTTGCTTTGCACACTGACCAACGCCAGTGGTTCTTAACCTGGGTTCGATCGAACCCCAGGGGTTCGTTTAGTCGCTCTCAGGGGTTCGGCAGGGGTCAAG